>ML681219.1:6091-16289 GCA_007922225.1 Emydura subglobosa
CGGGGCGGAGTCACACCTGAGAGGTGGATATTGCAACTGCAACGGTCAGTACAGGGGCAAGAAGGAAGGGAGAGGTGAAGGACACGCCCTGTACTCTGGGATGGGTTTGGGCTCATTGAGTTCATGAACTCTGTTGCACTGTTTCCCAAACCAGTGCGGTGTTATCTCTGTTTTGCTATTAAAAAGTTTCTTCTACACTCAGACTCTGTGCTTGCGAGAGGGGAAGTATTGCCCTTTGGAGGGCGCCCAGGGGATAGTGTGTAATTTCCCAGGTGACTGGGTGGGGGCTCGAGCCAGTTTGGTGTTGTATCATTTACAGGGACCCCTAGATATAGAACCCGGCCCTTGCTGCTGCCGACTTGATCTGGCAGAAGGGTTACACTTCATTGTTCAGTAACACAGCACTGTAAAGGATTTGTTGAGTAGACTCTGCTAAAATATGTCTGATTGTAGACAACTCCAGTTCTGTACACGTAACCATGTATCATGGCTAAGATGTTCAAAAGTGGATGCTGAAATTAGGCATCTGTATAAGTAGGCTGACCTTCGATCAAGCTCCTAGGAGTTCCTATTACAGTGAAAGGGAGTGTTGTGTTCTCAGCATTTTGGATAATTGGGCAACTTCTTTAGATGTCTAAGAATTCAGGAACCTAGCTTTAGGTATCCATTTTTGAAAGTCTGGGCCTCTGTCTAATGGAAAATTTACCATAAAAGCTGAATTTTTATCCATAGATCTTGTTCTGAGTTTTGTCTTTCATGTCAGGGAACCTGTGTGATCTTGCATGTCTGTGAAGCACCATGCACATGAATGGTAAACAGTGAATGCCCGTTATAAATTAATTACAATCTAGAAAGACATGTGGTTGCTCACTATAACTAAGTAGGTTGTAAAGAGAAAATAACTCCAGGATAATTTTTTAATTTTTTTCCAGTTACTGATAAAGTCAATGCTGCGTAGAAGCAAAGTCAGCTTTTACCAAGCAAATATTTAAAAGAAAATCTTAGATCTTAAAATATATTAGCCCCCTTCCCATTCCATCCTTTAGAAGCAATACCAGTACATTTAGATGAACTCCTGCATGCAGAGGTTTGTAGTATAATTAGCACATAGCAATTTCAAAAAGAGCAATTAATACAGTGGATTCATTATCCACCAGAGAACTTGTGTTGGGTGGGTTTTGTTGTTCCGGTTGGGATTATTTCACACATAGAAAAAATTCATCCAGAGAACTTCCCAAGAAATAGAACTGGGGTTCATTTGAAATATTCAAATTGCTATGCAGATTTGTTTGGAGAACATACCTGTTTTGTTCTTTTTCTTAGATTGTTTTGTACTCTGGAGACAGGATTTATAATGATTACTATGAAGCTATGAAAGAACGGGTGCAGTTCACTAATTCTGATCCCAAATTGGGTGACGGCTCCATAGATCGATATCCTGAACCTAAAGTCAATGGACACTGGCATATACCAGTGCAGAGTGAAGAAAGCTCCTGGTGTTGAAACAGAAAAAATACACTTGACTGTGCTTGGTAAGATACTTGTTCAGACACGATACATTCTGTTTTAGGAGGGCAAATTGTTACATGTCATATTTGTTACATTTGACATTTAAAACGAGAGAAGTTCTTGTGTATGATCACTTCATACATTAATACTGAATTGTAAGTAGATACATTTGTTTTTTAGTGCTCCAAAATTAGAGGATTGATTCCTCCTTCCCCTCTTTCCCCCCACACACACAATGGCGGAGAATGAGGCCAAAAATGTAGAAATAATTAACATTTCTTGAAAATGGCTCTAAAATTGTTCAAAAACATAGGCTGATTTCAAGTTTTGTGCAATGAAAAATTATTTACTTGCGAAGGCTTAAATAATGGACACCATAGCTGACTTTTTATTAATTAAATAATGCCATTTTTATTACTAAAGCCAGCAAGGACTAAGTGCTACATTGAAGGATCGCAGGAAACTGGAAACGACCTTATCCTGAAATGTGCATCACAAGAAGGCTCCCCATTTTTGTCTTACAACTGGAGGAAATTAACTGGCATAGAGGAACTTCCGGCCAAGTCATTATTGAGTAATGTTTATCCTTTACTATTTTAATTTTAATATATTTAAGATGGATAATAGGCTTTGTCTTTGTTTTTATTTCTTCTTGAAATGCTAAGCATTTTTATGCCTAAATTTTACTGTCTTAAAATCCAGTATCTCACAGATTACCTGTGTTAGACATATACATTACACTCTTGGCAAGGAAGTATTCTCAGCGGTCTAGTGGTATGGCGTACCAAGACTTAATATTGAAATTAAATGCTATGGAATAAACTTCCAGTTATTCATAAGAGAATCCTAGTATTACCTATGACAGCTCTTTGCTTCTTGACAGATGTCTCTTTTTTTTTTTCAAACGGATGTTAACATAAATAAGACACACTGGCTTTTTAAATACAATTTGTTATGTAATGGATTAACACCTTTGGAAATATTGAATACTTACCTTTAATGAAAAATGGTAACCAAAGTTCCTTCAATATTTGTAGATAAAGATACAGGTGAACTTTCTGTGAAAAATGCCTCTCAGGAGTACTCTGGTACCTACAGTTGTGTGGCTGTAAACAGAGTTAGCACTGATGCGTGTTTCATTGTGCTAAACGTCACTCCTCGTAAGTACTTGCTGTATGGTGCTTGTCACAAAATCAGAAGTGTTGAATGAGTTAAAGAAATGAAATCAACGGATCCTTTCGTAATCTATAAAAGAAATCAACTCTAGAACAGAGAGTGGACACCTTTTTTGATTTTGTTATATTTTTGGGTATTGAGCATTCTTTGATCTCCAACAAACGAGTCAGTCTTTCTACCTGTCTTTGGAATGAAGATTTTTTTTTAAATTTAAACAGGTGTTTGTGTTTCAGCACTCATGTATCAGTTCAGTACTATTTCTCAGTATAGAAAATAGGGAACTTGTATTTTTATTTGAAGGTGTAAGAGGGGAATTATCTCATTAAAGAAAGTCAGTTAAAGGCCAGTATCATAGTAACCTCTATTAATCTATTCTAGCTAGAAATGCAGCTGGCACAATTGCTGGAGCATTTAGAGGAACTCTTCTGGGTCTCTCCTTACTGGCCTTTCTCATCTTCTGTTGCCGTAAGAAACATAAAGAGAAAAAAAAAAAAAAAAAAGAAGTGCAGCATGACATTAGGTAACGACCCACTGTCTTTACTTTTTGAGCAGTAGTACCTGAAACTAGAAAATAACTTTCTCTTAATGTCTTTTCATAGATAATATATTCCTTATGGCTAATTAGAATTCGGCATTGACCTAAGCCAGTGCATTAACCCAGTGTGACAGCTAAGAGGATAAACTGATACTTCTAGTGTAGTATACGTTAATATGCCTGTATCCTATTTTCTGATATATTTCAAAATGTTTTGTGGTGTTAAAAATAGATTCTGAAAGTGGTAAATATTTGAAACACACTTTGGTTTAAAGTAATCAACAGTGATACTGTTCTAATTGCTTTTATTGTTTGAATAGATCAATAGAAAAAAAACAAATAGAAGAAATTTTCCCAATCCCTCAAAACGCCAATAAATTCTTGGTTTAAACAACTTTTATTTGTATCTATTTTCAGAGAGGATGTTTCTCCTCCAAAGTGTCGTACTTCAACAGCCCGCAGCTATATAGGCAGCAATTGTTCTTCCCTGGGTTCAGTGTCTCCCTCCAATATGGAAGGATTTGCCAAGACTCCATATAATCAAGTACCAAGTGAAGACTTTGAATGTCCTTCTGGTCAAAACCCAACTATTCCACCGTCAAAGGTAGCTGCACCTAATCTAAGTAGAATGGGAGCTGGCCCTGTGATGATTCCAGCACAGAGCAAGGATGGGTTCATAGTATAGAATGGTGTTAATTTATACTCTTTTTATTCTTTACAAATATTTTTAAAAAAACCCTCAAAACCCTACATTTACAAAGTGCACAAAATTGTCCTTGAAGAAAATGAACAAGTTCGTTTGAGTAGCCTCCAATTTTTCTGATTCATTTTGAACTGTCATTAGACTATAT
Source organism: Emydura subglobosa (assembly GCA_007922225.1). Taxonomy (NCBI): domain Eukaryota; kingdom Metazoa; phylum Chordata; order Testudines; family Chelidae; genus Emydura; species Emydura subglobosa. Next base: position 10,163 of record ML681219.1, read on the forward strand.
TAAGTGCTTCAAAGACAGTATTGAAGTTCCTAGCTAGACATGAAACAGTGGAGGTATTTGAATTTCAGGTGGGTTGCTGAAGAAACACCATATCAACTAGATGCGGAATTGTGAACATGAAGCACAACGTTGTGTGTTTTTGATAGTGAAAAGACATTCCAGCTGTACTCCATGAAGTTAGCGTTCCAGAGACTTCACCCTCAACATTTGGAATGACTTAAATATTTTGACACCTTTCGCCGTTCTGTGAGCGTGGCCACAGAGGCTGAAATAGTTGAATGATCTAAATATTTTTCAGAAAATCTGTGAAAATCTTTTAACTTTCATAATGTGTATTTGGAGCATCTTCTGAATTGCTGAGAACTCTTCTTTCATGGGCTACCAGTTGCAGTTAACTGTATGCAGGCAACTGATGAACTTGATTTTGAGATTAAATACAACAAGTGGAAGTGCTACAGGAGACCTTGTTCCTGTCAGCTCTGTGTTCTTGGGGAACCATGGCACAAACCCCGACTCGTGTTGGGGGCTCTGCCTGTCTCAAGCGCTCCAGACCCTAAGCTGAACAGCCTGTCTCCTGGGAACCTTTGAGCCACAAGGAGTGGTGAGACCCCACCCCGCATCTTCCCCCAACACACACACTCCCTCTCTCTCCTAGTCCAGGTATAACTTTCTACTTTTGTAATCAAACCTGAGCTAGCTTTCTCCAATCCCCCAACTACAATACTGCACAATTACAAGCATTTGATTGTTTTTCTCTCCTTGTATGATATTACTATTAGTATCATAAGTTTTATATACCTGGCAATAAACTAACTAATCTAACTAACTAATCTAAACTATAATCACACTGTTTGCCAGTCACTGCTAGAAGAATTGTAGAGTGGTGAGGGGCAACTGAGAAGTGCTGCTCTGCCTAGCCTCTGGAGTCCAGGTGCATGTAAGGGTGGCAGCTGAAAGTGCTGTTTGGACCCAGCCTGCTCAGAAGTGCGCTCTATTCTGGTGTGGTGCAAAGGGGCATATAAAGGGGGCAGCTGAGAGTGCTGATAGCCCGGTCCGCTCACATGCACTCGGTTAATCTGGAATGTGTGTGTGTATATATGGGAGGGGGGGGTTATTGGAATCTGGGGCTGGGGGAACCCAGCCCTGAAAACCTTAGGTCCTGCAGGATAGCTCCATTGGGAAGGGACTTATAGCCATATGAACACACCAGTAACACAAGCAGCACATTAATAGAATCACACAGCCCCCTTCCAGGAAGGTGACCTTATAAATGAGCATACCCCAAGGTGATGGGCAAAACTGGTAACACAGGTTTAAAAGCCATTGCCTGAAAATGTAGCGTTAAACTTGGTTTTGGAATATGCCATGTGACGTGTATACTAGAGAGCATGTGAACTGGGAGAATATTCAAATATTGTTGGCTGCAGTACTCCTTGGTATGCAACCTCTGTTAGTGAGCTGCTTAAGGGAATCTCATTTATCTGTAATTTTATTTCAGGTTAAACTAGAGAGGTGTGCTACTTTCAAATATAGCTTAAACTTTTACACAAACACCTTACCAGCAAATGAAGTAGCACATCGTCTGGGAGTTGACTTACCCCTTGATAAAAGGTTACATTATAAAATGTAAAAGTCTCTTTTTCATTTCTCTGCTCTGCAATTCTCAAACTTATGCAGATTTCATTTAAGCCAACCTAGAGTTTCCTGTCAAGTGAGCTTTTCTGCACTATAAAAAAATACATATTTAAAAATGATTTCTGACCTTGGATTTGCTTGAGGAGCTTTTCATTCAGTTGCTCTACCTCTTCCAGCGTTGTCAGACTCACTACAACATGAACAACATCCATCACTATCACCAAAACCCAGGATAACAAAAAAAACATTAGTCAAGTTCCCTATTCCTCTAAATGTTTTTAGAACTTTAATGTTAGCAGTAATTTGTCAATGTTTGAGAGCTTCCTTCTAGCATGAGAATTGTGCTGTTAAGATAAGCATGTATTTCATACAAAAACGCTTAGTTCAATCTTAAAAGTGGAAGAGTCAAGCATTCAGTGCTGGGAAGCACCAGATTTAAAGCTGCAAGAGTGGATATACAGTCTTCACCCACATGATCACGTTAACACTCCCCACCTTCTAACCCCCTCTTCCCCCACGAAGTACATCCCCTCCCAACTGCTCAGGGTGGCTCGGCTTTTGCATTCTCTTTTCTTCTCCTAATTTATATGCAAAGGGAATTGGACCTAACTCCTCTTGCAAAGAATAAAGAGCAAAGGGGTTTCTGGTGCCATATAATATCCAAGAGAAGCGCTTCCAAGCCAGCCAGTGACACATCAGCTGCCTGCAAGCAAAGGGTGAAAGTGCAGGGTGCTCACTAAAGTGCAATGTAGAAGGTCATCTGCCCCTTTTTCTTCCGCCCTCCCCCCAAGCCCTACCGTGTGCAAAATCCTTCCCCGTGAGTGACCCACACGACCGTTGCCTCCAAGAGCAACATAGAAAGAAGAAATATAGGATCTGTAGGTCCTTCAAGCAACGGACCCAGAAAGGGAGGGACGCAATGCTGAAGGTGATCCTAATGGAGTCCGCTTTTCATCTGGACTCCGAGCTGTCGCGTTCTCCACTGGCACCGAGCGTCTCCTCGATGCAGAGCGCTCCACCGGCACCGGTGTCGTTGGCAACGAGAAAGAAGAAGTGGTCAGAGGCCGCACACATGGACTCCCCCCTGCTACTGGGACAGCAGGGGGTACAGTAGGAGATGCCCCAGCCACGTGCCATGGAGAGTACTCCGGCATCGGCATCTCCACACTCCTGGGGGTGGGGGAGCGCCCCTGCAAGGGCTGTCAACGCCGGAGGTTTTCGCTGTGGCACGCGCCCTCATGGGCCTGCCCACACCTCCGTCCCCCCCTCAGCTGAGGGTTCCGGGACCGGTGTCTCGGGGTAAACCCACATTGGAGGAGACGGGAGTTGAGGTCTCCCCCCAGATGGTCAAGGAGGGTCGAGAGCGCGGGATCTCCTCCCAGCTCCGACTCTGAGTCATCGAGCTCCTCGACACCGCAGCACCGAGGGCGGTCGAGAGACAAACGCTAGAGGTGAAGACGTTACAGTTTCGCCTCAAGCGGGGACCATGGTTTGGCTCTGGTACTCCGGTGCGGAGCCCAGCTCGGCATCGATCCCCAACGCCTTCTGCCTCGGCACCACATGATATGTTGCGTTCCCGATCAGCGTCGCGATGACATAGGCGTCACCGCTCCTGCTCCAGATCTGGGAAGTGTCTGTCGTAAGTCTTCCAGACGGAGGAGGCGTTCCACCTACAGCTCCTCCACCTCGTCGGCACCACAGACACCAGCACTGGAGGTCATCGTCGTCCTGGAGCCGCTCCCCTTCCCGGACCCACAAGCGCAGGTCAAGCGGCTCGGGTTCCAAGGGGCGACGTCTGGAGGTGACCCAGCAGGCTCCTATGCCTACACCTACCTGGCCTCAGGGCCCCTGGAAATGGCCATATTGGGGGCCGTGAGGTACCCAGATGGGTCAAGGGTCCACCTCAGTTCACTCCTCGGTGGCCCAGCCAGTACCCCCACCAATCTGTCCACAGGAGGGCCACCCCGCGGAGGAGGGCCTGACCCAGAGGAAGGCCCTTCTACAGAGGCCCTTCCACAGTCGTCGTCCTCCTCTCCAGATGAGTTGGCAGCCAGGGACCATAAGGCCCCCCTCTTTGACTTCCGCGCCCATCAGGATCTTCTGAGGAGAGTGGCGGACAATCTCAGCTTAGAGATTAAAGAATTGTCGGAGGACCCCCTCTTTGGGGTTTCTGAGTCAGCAGGCCCATCACGACTGGCCCTTCCTGTTCCTGTTCATGAGAGGGTGATGAAGATAGCCAAGACCCTCTGGCAAACCCCCTGCTCAGTGGCCCCCACTTCAAAGGGCGCTGAGCACAAATACTATGTACCTAAGGAGGGGTTTGAATTCCTTTATACACACCCTGCCCCAGGTTCGCTCATAGTAAACTCAGTGAACCAGCGGGACCGCCAGGGTGGCCAGGGCAACACCCCTAAGGATAAGGACAGCAAGAAGCTGGACCTTTTCAGGCACAAAATGTATTCTACTGTGGCCCTGCAGCTGAGGGTCATGAACCATCAGGGCCTCCTGGGGAAATACAATTTAAATCTGTGGTCCTCTCTACAGAGGTTCGGCTCGGGGTTGCCCCCGGACCAGGCTGCGGACTTCGCCAGTGTGTCGCAGGAAGGCGTGGCGGTAGCTAAGGCGGCACTTCAGTCGGCCAGTGACGCAGCGGATGCTGCCAACAGGGCGATCGCTTCAGCCATTGTCATGCGCCGCTGCGCCTGGCTCCAAGCTTCTGGTCTGTCACAGGAGGTCCAACAGTTAATTCAGGACCTCCCCTTTGATTACACCGGCCTCTTCTCTGAGAGGACGGACGAAAAGCTCCACGCCCTAAAGGACTCACAAGCCACCCTGAGATCCCTAGGGCTATACACCCCCCAGGCCTCGAGGCGCCAGGCCCGCCCTCTGGCCCAGAGGCAACCACAGCCTCCACCAAGGCTGCCCCCCAGACCAGCTCAGCCCAGGAGGAGCCGGGATCGGTACCGGGCGCCCAGTTGCTGTGACCATCAAGGGCCCTCTGCGGGGTCTCAGCAAGGCCCAAACAAGGACAATACAGCCAATAAAAGATTTTGACGGGGTGCACGAGGGTGGCACTCCTCCTTTCCCACTGGATCGCTCCGAGTTATTTACCCACAGGCTTCGGTCATACCATGCCGAATGGGAAGCCATTACCATGGACCAATGGGTCCTTGGCATAATCCTCAAGGGCTATGCCTTACAATTTACAGTCTTCCCCCCAAACTCTCCCCCTACCCAGTCCCTCTTCAGGGACCCCTCTCACGACCAACTCCTCATAGAGGAGGTCAACTCCCTCCTCATGCTCGGTGCGGTAGAGGAGGTTCCTTCACAGGAACGGGGAAGGGGATTCTACTCACGGTACTTCCTAATCCCCAAGGCCAAGGGGGCTCTGAGGCCAATTCTGGACCTCCGCTGTCTGAACAAGTTTGTCAGGCACACCAGGTTCCATATGGTTTCCCTAGCTTCCATCATTCCCGCCCTACATCCAGGGGACTGGTATGCCGCCCTCGACCTGAAGGACGCGTACTTTCATATCACTATCCTTCTAGGTCACAGAAAATTCTTAAGGTTTATGGTAGCTGGATGCCACTACCAGTTTTCAGCCCTACCCTTTGGCCTTTCATCCGCACCAAGGGTGTTTATAAAATGCATGGCAGTGGTAGTGGCCCATCTGCGCCGCAGAGGGGTTCAGATATTCCCTTACTTGGACGACTGGCTGATCCGGGGCAAGTCCAGGGCCTATGTGAGGAACAGCCTGGCTCTTACCTGCGCCACATGCACCAGACTGGGGCTGCTCATCAACGAGCAGAAGTCTACTCTCACCCCGGTGCACTACATAGAGTTCATAGGGGCCACCTTGGATGCCACCCAGGCCAGAGCCTTCCTCCCTCAGACTCAGTTCGAGACCATGACTGCTATAATCAGCGATCTGCACAGGTCCCCCATGACGACAGCCAGGCACTGCCTTCAGCTGTTGGGACACATGGCGGCATGTACTTATGTGGTGAGGCTGGCTCGCCTCAAGCTCAGGCCTCTCCAAGGGTGGCTGGCCTCAGTCTATACACCGGCCAGACACCAGCTGAACAAAGTGGTCACAGTTCCTGCCCAGGTATTGTCCTGCCTGGACTGGTGGAGGGACCCCGGGGAGGTTATGAGGGACGTCCCTTCAGAGACTTGGCTCCCTCAGTGACTCTGATAACGGACGCCTCAGACGAGGGTTGGGGGGCCCACATCAGCAAGGACCTGAGGACCCAGGGACTATGGTCACCAGATGAGAAGGCTCTCCATATAAATGTCAGAGAGCTCAGGGCAGTCCGCTTGGCCTGCAAGGTCTTCATCAATTTCCTGAGGGGCAGGATGGTTCAGGTCCTTATAGACAACACGGCAGCCATGTTTTATATAAACAGACAGGGGGGAGCATGCTCTTCGGCTCTTTGCCAGTAGGCTATTCGTCTTTGGGACTTCACTGTGAGGCACGATTTTCACATATCTG
>ML681222.1:3616-24383 GCA_007922225.1 Emydura subglobosa
TTTCTGTAGAACAAAACACAAATACGACTTGCACTTTCTGAAAATATCCACTGCATAGATTTGTTTTTTATGCTCCAGAAATGTTTTTCCATTTAAAATATAGAACATGATTCTAGGCCGTGTGAGGGGGGGAGAGAGTGTGTTTGTTTTGCTGAAACAGGAATTGCACTTTAACTCCTTCAGTTACTTAGTATCTGGCCCATGTATGGGAAGATGGAAAGAGGTTTAATCCTCCCAACTCGTGAGGAGAAGTGAAAACAACTGAAACTCCTTTAGTGGGGCTAGGCCCCACAAGATCCATGGGGGTAACAATACGGAGCTCTGAGATCTACTAATGTGTAATCTCCTTTTTTTTCTGGGTTACTTGGGAGCAGGCAACACTCATCGGTGTACAAGGGCATCTAAGATTGCTGACAACAAAGGAGATCCTGAGTATCCCAGTGATGATGTAGGATAGGTGGGAATCCTCTATCCACCCTCTGCTGCAGTCCCTTTGCTCCTAAAGGAATTTAAAATTGGTGGTGCCTCCACCTGGCTGGACCCTGCACACGCTCAATAGTGTGTCTTGGGAGCTTCCAGGACTAAACCTAGTCTAAAAATTGTATTAATCTGTGACATGGGTCTAACTCAAAAATTGCAATTATGCAAACTAAACATCCAATATCCTTAAATTAGAGTTAATACACCTTTACTTAACAAATTACGGAAATATGCCATAACAGACTGAAGTTAAACATCACTATTTTAATTCCACAGTGGCAGTTGAATTAATCAATTAATAAATATAGTATACAGAAATAAGTGAAAAGTGTCTAACTGGCATTTACACTGCCACTATTTACCCCACCTCCGGAGTCTGCACTCCCCTAGAATTCAGAGCTCTAACCCCTTGTTTGCGTGGGCATGCTTGCAGATCGGAAGAAGGAGACAGCGCTCTGTGGGCTCAGTGCATCAGTTCAGCCAAGGTGTCAAGCTGAAGATGTGGAGTTGGCCCAGCCAAATGTCAGCAGTCCTGGCCCTGCTGGAAGAGACTCTCTCTCTGCCTCTTCTCAGGCCCACTCAAAGTCTCTGCTGTGCCCCTTCTTTTACAAGCCCTGCCCCAAACACTCACACCACCTCACTGCAGGCCCACCTCAGTCAGCTCCAGGCTCAGTCCCTGCACTGCCTTGGCCAATATCACCAACTTCCGAAGCTCCCTGCTCAATGAAAAACTCCAGCAGGTTCTCAGCTGCAGCTTCCAGCCCGGGGCGTGCTCCACCCCGAAACCAAAAATGGAATCCACCCATGCTTTTTTTTCTGAGTTCCATGGAAGGGGAAGAGTCTCTCTCCTTGTTCCCCAAGGCATCATGGGAGTTGCGGTCTCCCAGGATCTTCCCAACTGTAAAACTCCCAGTTAAGTTCCAAGGCCCCTCAAATACAGGGTGGCTACAAATGCAAAGTGCTAGTTAAGTGTCGTTATAACTAGTCTTTAGAAAAATCAGTCCTTCAAAAATACAATTGACAAAGGAAAGAATCTGTGTTTCAATGCTATTCTAGGCTGAATTTTAAATCCAAAAAGGCATGAATATTTGTATTTAAAATGATAGTTTCCAGTTGATTTCAAGTCAGGTGAGACATGCTGATGGACTTAAGAAATAAAAGACTAGTCACGACAGCTCTGATTGCTGGTAAGTTGACCCCAGTACTGTTCTTCTGGCACTTGACTTAATGCTTGAGAACAGGTTTGCTAGAGTTGGAGTTGCTTCAGCTTTAATCTCCATGCATGTTCCCTTCACATGGATATTCTCCATAAACATGTCTTGGTTAATCTAGACCTCCCCTAGCAATTGGTTTCACTTAGATAGATCTCTGCACCAACATTGGCTCTAGCTGACTTAAATGCGGCTCCATAAGCAGAGGTTCCAATTGCAGAATCAGGGCCCCTGTTTAAAGGCAATAGCTTCCACCTAAAATACCTGTTGTTCCTTTGCAGAGCCAACCCCAGCTGTAAAGGGTAAGTTGGGTTGGGTTGGGTTGGTGAGCTCTTCCCTTCTAACACAGGAAGTCTCTGTACTGGAAGTCCTCACTGTCCATGAGGTACTGCTTCCATCTATTTTCCTGCCTTTCCCTCCAGGATGTGTCACGTTGCAGACTTTTCATTAAACTCTGGTGGCACTCATGGGTCATTTGCGAGAAAATTAGTACATTTTGTCCTGCCTTGAATAAAGCCTAATAAGGATGCCAGTTCCTATTAGGATATGGAATGACTCTAGGGCATTTACCTAGGATATATGAGACCTGGATTCAAATACTGCTCCAAAGACCATTTAATTATTTCACTACATTGGAACTAAGGACACCTCATGCCAGAACATCCCATAGCTTGGTGGTTAGGGTGCACATCTGAAAAATGGTAGTTCCTGTTTCAAATACCTTTTCCTGTCAGGTAGAAGGGGGAATTGAACCTGGGTCTCCCATAGAAGTGCCCTAATCATTAAGTTAGAAGGAGGGCACTGCCATTCTGCAAATCTAGTCCTCTTGTTTTCATCAAAATGGAAAATTTCCAGCCAGGTCAGAGGAAATATTTACTGACTTTTGATTCACCAAACATTTGTTTTTGGTCCAACCCAAAACAAAACATTTTTTTTCTCCAATTTTTCAGAGTTGCCAATGAAGAAAACAATCCACTATTTACCCAGCTCTAGTTACAGTGAAGGTAAATCTGGGTAAATATTTCAAAACAAATTTTGTTCACGTTTAACATCTATTTAAAAATTGAACAAAACACTAAATATGTGAGACATTCATCCAGCAATACATCACACCTGTTGTGTTTTATTGCTGCATTGTAAGCACAAGAGATTTTATTGCATTCATTTCTGACATCTTTAGACTAGTAAATATGGAGGAAAGAATTCTAGAAAATTGGACTATTCACTAATGTGTCAATATCAGCCTTCACACCTGTATTTACTTACTGTAATTTGGTTTGTATAAAAAAAGCTTTGAACTGATATTTTCATTATCTATAGCTGGGCTGTCACTGATGCTTTAATGATTAATTCTTAATAACTGGACAGATACAGTTTTGCTATATTCACATTCTTTTACACTAAATTAAAAGAGAACTATTCTTTATCATTTTCTAACATAGGGCTGGATTCATTCTCCATTGAACTCAGTGAAAAAGATTTACATTGGCTTCAATGAACACTGACTGGATTAGACATAGAATGACTGATGAAATAAAGTGTGGGAAAAGGTTCTTTCTGTGCATTTTTTTCCAAAAGTTTCTACAGCAAAGCTGAAAGAATTTTAAGAACAAAAAGCACAGGAAAGAGAGAGCTTTTGACTCTCTGAGCTCCAGGTATCTGCTAGCAAAGCAATGCCTTAGGAGTTAGGTCTGCTGTAATTCAGGTATTTGGGTGGACAAAGAGCTAGACATGGACATCAGTACAACTGGTTTTAATCCAAGTGAGGAGTATTGTGCGGATCAGTTTGCATAGCAGAATCCTTTATTTTTGAGATTGTATTGAATTGACAGAGTAGAATGCTGCAATATCAGATCTAGAGGATGATGCTTCTCTGATAGTTTACCCCAAATTCCCATGTACCATTTAGAACATAATTAAGCAAGACATGGGGGAATTTGCAAGGAAAACCTTGTTGGAACTGCCCCCTGAAGTATGACACCCTTAGCAAAAGAGCTCCAGCAAAATGCCTTAATAAAAGTAATAAAAAGCTCGGTACTTACATATTCAGCTTGAGGGGAAGCTCAGTCACTAGCTCCGTCTACAACCTCCAGTGACTGTCCAGTTAATAGACAACTTCAGAAAACTAGGGAGAAAGAGCTCCTACCAAATGGAGGCTGGATTCTGGGGGTGGTGTTAAAGCAAGAACAGCTGTTCAGTATGAAAAGGAGGCAATTCTGTTCTTGTTTACACTTGGTGTAACCCCAGGGGAAGTTGACACTTGTCTATGTGAAAGCAGAAATTCAGCCCAATGTTTAGTCAGATTGTACAAAACATTCACATGATTTCTGGACACTTAACTCAGCAAAGTCTCCTGCTTATATGCAGAACAATTAGCTGAGATATGAATGATCATAACTGGGAATGGTACAGATCTTAGAGACAGCTTAGTTCCTCTGAGGCCAGCCAATCAGCTCTGCCACAGACTGAACTTTCCTATGTAATATAGTAGGTTTTCATCTGAAAGGTAACTATTAATATGTGCAGACACTAATTTGCATGTTATGATTTTGTTTTGTGTGCAACCATTTGTTTCCATCACTCCTATTTCTAGCAGAACCTGCAGCCTTTCTTAAATAAAGCTACTTTTGTTTTATTACAGGTGCTGTGAGTTGTACAGGAGCGGGGGTTTAAAGTAAAACTGGGATACATTGCTCCTCTGGGAGCAGAGGATCTGGGATTTCTGTGAGTAGCCAGTGTCAGGGCTTGGTACTACAGGTGAACACTTCAATGAGATTGGGGGACTGGGATGCATCCATTGTTAACCTGGAAGGTGCAGACAGAGCTGGCATAACCCGGAGGAGAGTGCATGAGTGACTGAAAGGATAGTGGCGTCAGGGAACTGTCATCCAGCCAGGCACAGGGAAGATTCCTTCATGCTGGAGGCAAAAGTAACAGTGATTCACAGCCCTGGGTACCCCGAGAACTGTCCTCACAGGTGCCTAACTCCAAGAGACAGTTCATGGCAGATAATCCTGAGTGGAGGGAGGTGCCTCCTTCCAGGGCATACTTAGACTTCAAACTCTCCTTGAGGATATTGATAAATCGGATCGGGTTCAGAGAAGAGCCATGAAAATGATTAAAGGATTGAAAAGACTCCAGGAGATCAATTTATTCAGCTTAACAAAGAGAAGGTTAGGGGGTGACTTAATTACAGTCTATAAATATCGACGTGAGGAAATATTTAATGCTGGGCTATTCAGTCTAGCAGAGAAAGGTGTAAGACAAGTCAATGGCTGGAAGCTAAAAAATGTGGAGTGGAAATAAAACATCAATTCTTAGCAGTGAGAGTAATTAACATTGGCACAATTTACCAAGGGCCTGAGTGGATTCCCACAGGGGCATGTACAGGGATTTAAATGTGACGATTTTTGGAGGGGCACTTTAAACACCGGCCCCCCACCCAGTGCCCCTGGGCCTCCCGCCTGCACCACCTCTTGGCCCCAGCTGCCTCCCTCCCCCATTGTCCTGAGCTACCTTCTGTGAACCACAGGCAGGCTCCACACATTTACTGGAGGCTGTGGGTCAGGAAGGGATGGGACACAGCAGGGTTCCCCACGCCCCCTCTGGCAGAGGGCTGTGCTACCAGCCCAGCTTCGCTGCTCCAGGTGCTATCTAGTGGAGCTCAGCGGAAGCGCACTCAGCCCTACTGCCAGCCTGGCAAAAATGGGGTAGGACGGGCTCGGGGGATGGAATCCCGGGGCAGAGGGCCGGGGTGGAAGCTTGGGGAGGTGGCGGAGATGATTATTGGAGGGGCCCGTACTCCTGCTTCTCCAAAAGTTCAGCTCATGTGAGTTTTGTGCCAGAATCTATCTTAATCTGCAGGTATTTTATTCTTTGCCAGTCCAGCTGAATCTCTCTGTTGTTCTCCACCAATAATGCAGATGCCCTCCCTTCATAACACAGAGTTTAGCACATGTTGTTTATAGTTACTTCACATTCACTGTAAGAACACCCAGGGCAGTGAGATTTCGCACCTATATGGTTTTAGCATCTGAAATCCTCTGGTATTGCATTGTTTACAGACCTGCGTGTTTACTGTGTGAGCCCCAGCTTGTTTCTACAGGTTTTTTCCATCAACCAACGTCACTTGCACTGTGAGCCTGTTTTCCAAATGAACGCACGCAGCCTTCGTTTTAGCATTGTCCATGTTGTGCTTTCTGCTTGACTGCCAGTCTGTTTATTGCTCAGATCATGTGATGTGATTTCAGCTCCATGGGCATCTTCAGTAGCAGTTTAAATTAATAGAATCAGAGTGTCATAGAATATGAAGGTTGGAAGGGACCTCAGGAGGTATCTAGTCCAACCCCCTCCTCAAAACAGGACCAAACCCCAACTAAATCATCCCAGCCAGGTCTTTGTCAGGCCGCACCTTAAAAACTTCTAAGGATAGAGATTCCACCACCTCCCTAGACAACCCATTCCAGTGCTTCACCAGCCTCCTCATGAAAAAGTTTTTCCTAATATCCAACCTAGACCTCCCCCACTGCAACTTGAGACCTTTGCTCCTAGTTCTGCCATCTGCCATCACAGAGAACAGCCTAGTTCCGTCCTCCCTTGAACCCCCTTTCATGTATTTAAAGGCTGCTATCAAATCCCCCCTCATTCTTCTCTTCTGAAGACTAAACAAGCCTACTTCCCTGAGCCTCTCCTCATAAGTCATGTGTTCCAGTCCCCTAATCATTTTTATTGCCCTCTTCCACACTCTCTCCAACTTGTACCACATCCTTTCTGTAGTGGGGGTCCAAAATTGGACACAATTCTCCAAATGTGGCCTCACCAGTGTCAAATAGAGGGGAAAAATCACTTCCCTTAATGTGCTGGCATTGCTCCTACTAATGCAATCCAATATGATATTAGCCTTCTTGGCAATAAGGACACACTGTTGACTCATATTCAGCTTTTTGTCCACTGTAACCCCCAGTTCCTTTTCTGCCGAACTGCTGCCTACCCAGTCAGTCCACAGTCTATAGCTGTGCATGGGATTCTTCCATCCTAAGTTCAGGACTCTGCACTTGTCCTTGTTGAACCTCATCAGATTTCTTTTGGCCCAATCCTCTAATTTGTCTAGGTCACTCTGTATCCCATCCCTGCCCTCCTGAGTATCTACCACTCTGTCCAGCTTAGTGTCAGCTGCAAACTTGCTGAAGGTGCAATCCACCCCATCCTCCAGATCATTAATGAAGATGTTGAACAAAACCGGCCCCAGCACCGATCCCTGAGGCACTCTGCTTGTTATCGGCTGCCCACTAGACACTGAGCTGTTGGTCACTACCTGTTGAGCCCGATGATGTAGCCAGCTCTCTATCCATCTTATAGTCCATTCATCCAACCCATACTTCTTTAACTTGCTGATAAGAATTCTGTGGGAGACTGTATCAAAAGCTTTACTGAAGTCAAGGTATATCACGTCCACTGCTTTCCCCACATCCACAGAGTCAGTCATCTCATCATAGAAGGAAAGCAGGTTAGATAGGCATGACTTGCCCGTGGTAAATCCATACTGACTGTTCCTGATCACCTTCCTCTCTTCCAAGTGCCTCAAAATGGAGTCCTTGAGGACTTGCTCCATGATTTTTCCGGGAACTGAGGTGAGGCTGACTGGTCTGTAATTCCCCAGTTCCTCCTCCTTCCCTTTTCTGAAGATGGGCACTAGATTTGCCTTTTTCCAATCCTCCTGGACCTCCCCCAATCGCCACGAATTTTCAAAGATAATGGCGAATGACTCTGCAATCACATCAGCCAACTCCAATAGCACCCTTGGATGCATTGCATCCAGCCCCTTGGACTTGTGTATGTCCAACCTTTGATGTAGCAAGTTCTTGCATTTGTTGTCGGGTCCAATCAGCCTCACTCAATAACTGATTGTGGATTCCTTCATTTTGCTTAGTACACAATAATGTCATTTAAACTCTCCCCAAACTGGCCGTACTGTGTTAATATCCTTAAATCAGATACATATTCAAGAATCATTTCATTTTCTTTTTGATTTGATTTATAAATTTCATTCAGCAGGTTATAGGATTTAGTCCCCATGACACTCAGTAAAACGTACACCTTTGGCTGATACCATTATTTATCATACTCTGTTCCGCTCTCTTATCACAGCTCTCTACTAGACTGTCCCACTTTATCAAACAAATCCATTTTCCCCAGACAGCCAGACTTTTACAAACCTTTTAATTTTTTTCCTGAATGACCAGTTTTCTCACAGTCCCTGTGGCTGCGGTTTCCTTTTAGTTTAGGACTCAGCAGTTATTCTCTATTCCACTCTACTCTGGGGTTGGGCTTTCCTCCTTCTTACCAGTCATTATGTCTTCTGCTCCTTACAAAGCCAAAACAACCTGAAGAAATAACACAGGCACAGCCCATTCCAAATAAATTAGTTTACTAAATATACCCAAGCCTGCATGACCTAGGTGCATACATACTGCTGCTCTGACTGATTTCTGGCTGCTTCCAATCCATAGACTGTGGTGAACACCAACGGATGACCCCTAGACTATTTAAAAGGATATTGCATCATTTCAATAAACTACACAACTGCTAGATAAAAATAGCTTTTGGTCAGTATAGCTGGTCAGTTTCCTGAAAGGAGAATCAGGCAGGTACCCAGTCTGAGATGGGATTGAAGGCTGATAAGTGGATGGTATCACTGGGTTACTATAGTCAGATCCTGTCTAAGAGCTGAGGGCTTGTAAGATTCCACTCTGAGACAGGTAAGGTCAAGAGGCCTCAAGATGGATGCTCTCAGAGGGACTAGAAAGGGGTCAGAGGTGCAGCTGCCTGGTAACGATGGCAGTAAATCTTGTGTGGCTGTGTAGGATAGCTGGGGGGATGTGTCTACACAGGCCAGTCAAAAGCCCTAACTTAGTTATCAGTTTGGTGGTGTTGTGTCTCTAAGATAAAAATGAACTTGTGCTGGGTTGGAAGGGTTTCGTTTTCCCCATTAATATCCACCAGCAGCTTCCACCGTGACAGTTCCTGTCAGATTATCTAAGGAGCGCTTCATGCTGGGTAAATGCAGCTGAGCTCTTGAGAATCTTGAAAACCTAATTGTGGGCGCTGATTTCTCTTGAAGATAAGCCCAGTCCAATAACAGTGTTTGTCAGCAGTAATGAACAACATCGTTTATTGTTGAAGGCATGTCATTAAGATGACAGCTCACAAAGTACAGAGTAAAAACTACAGTTTGAATTTTACTGGGTAGAGACCTGATGTCATAGGTTCATAGCCATAAAACGAGTAACAGCGCTGTGTTAGAGATGGCCCCAACGGTGATATGCAGGCAAATGAAATTGAAATTCATTGGTGAGAAATTTAATTTCAAAGATACAGTGGGATAAATAAGTGGCAGTGCCATTTTAAGCTCATTCATCTTCTCTTATGGAACAAATTTTCATTGTTTTTTCTTTGTCGGAATTTTTAAAGAATGGATAAACCTCTCCTGAGAATGCACAATTGTTAAATGTGAACAACAGAGACATGTCAGTTACATTGAAAAAGGTCACCTGCCCATCTTCATAACTAAGGTAAACTCCAATTTTCTTGGGCTTTTTCTTCACCATGACCAGAACCCAGAATCCCTCTCTAGGGGACAGAGAAAGTTTTCCTTTTCTCTCTATGGATTTTCTGGCTACACCCATGTCCCAGTCAGTGCTGGACTGGACATCCACCTCCCAGTAGTGCTTTCCAGAGGGGAATCCTTCAGAGCCCAGCACACAGACAGTCGTATCAAACCTCTCTGGGTTTTGCTTAACATTCTGAGGTTGGGCTTGATGAGTAAAATTCTTCATTTCCCCATGGATGGAGAGGTTCGGATGGGCTGTGTCTGCATTGAGAGAGATGTCATCTGCAAAGAGAGATTTGGATTTACAAAACCCTTAGCTAATGCCAGAATAAACTGGAAAGTGGGAGATATGCCTTGAGGGCCAATTCCTGCTGTCCTCACTCAGGCAAAACTCCCTTTTGATTTTGACGTTCTGACAATTTGCTTTCAAAGATGTGATAATTATATATATATATAACATTATTTCTGATTACCAGGAGAGATGTGTTTTCTGTTACCTGCATACTTGTGAGTCCTTCTCCACTCTGAAATCAAAGGGAGAAACAACAGACATTGAAATCAAACAGGCCCCTACTGCTGATTTTCCCGACAGAAATAGCCCAGGCTGAGGATAACTGAGGATGTCAGACACAAGACAGAGTGATTTACTTGTGCAGAAAAGAGGAATTAAAGCACACGAGTGGTACACACACACTGTGCCTATTGTACTCTTTTGGGGCCCTTCTGTGGCTCTTATGGGGTCACCGGGTCTGTTCCATCATTTGCTCCATCCTCAGTCTAAGGCACAGACAACAGTTCAGAAGGAATAATGTGGTGACGCTGGTAATGTGAGAGCTGGTTTATCTCTATCTGGTGCTGCTGTCTTCCCTGGAGGGGGGTGTGTTGACGGGTGGTGAGGGGGAAGAATGGATGAGACAGAAAAAATATCATTGTAGAAAGATAACCGAGGTAATCAGACATTTTTGTCATAATGTTGTACCTGCGCTTATTGATATTTCAGCTGGGTGACACCCTCCAAAGTCAAATTGACTCAGACCTACAAGCTCGGTGGGATTTCAGATGGCCTCTGAATTTCCAGGCGTATAGGATTTCCTTGTATTCCATAGATTTTCAGATATTTCTATAGGGTAACCCTGCTCTGACTGGGTACCTACCCCTCCTTTGCATTGCAGACACTCAGAGTTGCTCCTGTTGCAAAAGAATCCCAACCAGATTGATCTGCCTACTGTAAAACTCCCCCAAAAACCTGTCACACCTTCACTATCTCAAAGGTCATGACCCTACTTCCATTATTGGTGTTAGTGGCAAATTCCAAATCACCTCTTTGGAGACACGTTATCAGGTCCTAACTCCCTCTACATTCAGAGACATGTAAGGACTGATTTGGGGTGAAATACATCCCTGGACAATGAGCAAGCACTGGGACTATGCAGCACAAGATATGCACATATGCCCTAGTTTGAAGGGATAGGTGAGATTTAAGTGACACATAGTCCATTGCACAGGGAAGACTTTCACCCAATGGGAGCAGAAATAGATCTGCAGCATTCAACTGTCCATCCTAGCAAATTTTATCAAAATAATGTTCAAACAACAACAATGCTTCAGTTCCCATATTTCTAAGTGTGAGAACTTCATGTCTATTTGCATCTCTTTTCCGGCATGGAACTGAATTGACTTTTACATTAAAAGAACCAATGCACACTTACTCAGTTCTACTTGGAGTTCATCTGCAAAGAAAAACAGAATTTCTTAGTTCACACATCTTGTGAATTTCCGTTGCGTTAGCTAGCAGATGTAAAGTGTCTCCTATAAAGCTTCTAATCTGACACCCCTCACCAACTCTGTTGCGAGAATCCAAACCAGACTCAACCATCGACTCTAAACCTCCCCAATAAAACCTGTCACTGCAGTATAGGCAATAGTGAGCAATATCACTGCTTTAGAGATGCAACACATTCCCTCTTTCTGGAGTCCAAACACAACCCCTGAGATAAATTAAAGGATTATTAGGAAAAAACATTTTGGTTCCTATACTGCTAACAGTGAAACCTTCACAGCTCTTTATATAAGTTTTACCAGCACAGTTTGTTTAATAGAATAGTGTTGAAGAAGAACCAATTCTGTTACTTTTTCTGGTCTGATAATCCTCTTATTGCAGACATTTGTGTATTTGTGTGTGTGAGTGTTTTTAATGGGTTAACAAATACTCACAAACATTATATGTTAGCCACTCCTGAAGAGTTTCTAATCTGCAACATCACACATACTCCACTGTCTCACACTCCCAGCTGCTGTCCTAATGCCCAGCACCCAGCCAGACTCATCTCCCAGCCATGACAGTCCTCTGGAAAAAACTCACCCTATGAAGAGGAAATCCCAAGCCTTCTCCGAGCATTGGAAACTCTACAGAGTCCTTGTGTTCCCATAGAAACTGCTCTCACAACCCATCATGCCCACTTGCCAGTCCATTTTCATTGACACTCTGACAATCATCAATCTCCCTTGTACTCACCATTCTTGTCCCCCAAAACATCTCCCCCAAATATTACCCAACAGACATCCTCCAAGCAACAGAAGTCAATGGGAATTAACCTTTCTCTTCCTGGAGTCTTGCTGAAAAAGAAATAGAAATAGAAAACCATGTGCTTAACTCTGTACTTCCAGTTTTGTCTCCATAGCATACAGAAATAATATAATATCCAGAACCAAGAGAAAGTTTGGTACTTTATATAGTACTGTAAGTACAGAAATAGTAAAATGCAAGAATCAATACCAATGCTACTTGAATACCACTGCAGATTCCTAGATTCCAATGCCAGAAGTGGCTAGTGTGATTATATGGTCTGAATCCTGATATAAGACAGGCCACAGAACTGCCTCAAAATAATTCACAGAGACCTTTGGTAAATTTTTCCAGTGGTTAGTTACTCTCATCATTGAAAATTGACTCATTTCCAGTCTGAATATGTCTAGCTTTAGCTTGTAGTCATTGGATCCTGTTACACCTTCCTCTGCTAGACTGAGCTAATTAACAGAGAAGATACAACGCAATCCAATGGAAGTTGAAATTAGACTAATTCAAGACAGGAAATTAGAACTTTTCATGAAGGAAGGTTTGAGATTTTAGAAACATCCCATTTCAACATGGTAAGCTTTGAATTTTCCAGTCAAGAGACTTTTTGTTTAGAAATTTTAGTAAATTTATACTAAAATGGGTGTGAAAAATGTAAAAAAAGCCCTTCAAAATCTATAGAAAACATTTCAAAATGATCAAAACAGCATTTCAATTGACTGAAACTGAACTGGGTGGGTGTAGGGGTCTTTTGTTTTGTGAAACGTTTTAAAATTTCATTAGTTCATCCTGATTCAGGATGGGAAAATGTTTTGAAATGTTGAAAATTCTAACGGGAAAGGAAAAGCATTTCCCGCCCAGCCCTACTGCTAACAGAATACAAGAGAATACTTTAATAAAGAGCTGCTTGATGTATGATAAAGTGTAAGAACATTTGTCCTAGCTCTTGTAAAGTGAGGTTGGAGGATGTCAGGTGAAAAGGTAAAGAACGTGTCCCCATCTTCTAACACGGCCCACCATCACCTTTTCATCTTCTGTTAGGAGCACCAGTGTACGGTTTTACATGTTCTAATGATGCACATAAGGAATGTGCTGATGCCTTCAGCCCATTCATCTCAGTGCCCTGCTAGGAAGGGTCCAATCCTTGCTGGCTCTGCTACTCTTCCCTCTCTTGCTTCACCACTCCCCAAGGCCCAGGAATGGTAATGGAAAAACTTCTAACTACCAGCCCCCAAAAACATGGGGGTGGGAGGAAGAGATTCCTGGCTGCATCCCTCAGGGGTACACCCTGACCTGTGTGACAGTACTTGGAGGGGCTCCAACACCCCTGAAGCCTGGCAGGATTGTGTGTCTTGCTATCCCCAGACCTCAAGAGGGGCAGGTGTGTGTGTTTGTGTGTCTGTAGAAGAAAGAATTGACAGATATGGCAAAAAATCAGCCAGGAAAATAGATGGTTGATATTTTGAGTGTGGGAGACCCACATGCATTCAGTGTCTCAAAGGATGTGTTTTATGGAAGTCAGTAGCAAATTCCAAATCACATAATTGGAGACACTTTGTCAGGGACTAACTCACTCTATGTTTAAAGGCATGTAAGGACTGGTTTGAGGTGAAATTCATCTCTGGACAATGAACAAGCACTAGGATTATTCAGATTTCACGTATGCCCTATTTTGAAATGATAGGTGGGATTTAAGTGACACACATAGTCCATTGCACAGGGAAGACTTTAACCCAGTGGGAGCAGGAATAGGTCTGTGGCATTCATCTGTCCATCCTAGCAAATATTATCAAAATAATATTCTAACAACAAAGATAATTCAGTTCCCATGTTTCTAACTGTGAGAACTTTATTTCTATTTACATCTCTTTCCCAGCATGGAACTGAATTGACTTTTACATTCAGAGAATCAATGTACACTTACTCAATTCGATTTGGACTTCTTCTGCAAAGAAAAAAGATTGTTTTATTTCACACACCTTGTGAATTTCAGTTGGGTTAGCTGGCAGATATTGCGCCTCTCCTGAAACGCTTCTAATCTGACACCCCTCACCAACTCCATTGTAAGAGTCCAAACTGGGCTCATCCCTGTACTGTAAAACTCCCCAGTAAAACCTGGCACTGCAATAAAGGAAACGCTAAGCATTGTCACTGCTTTCGAAATGCTACACATTATCTTTTCCTGGAGTTCAAACACAATCCGCGACACAAATTAAAAGATTATCAGGGACAAATATTTTTGCTCCTAAATCTCTGCGAGTGAACCCTTCACAGCTCTTTATAACTGTTTTACCCATATAGTCAGTTTAATAGAATTATATTGAAGAAGAACCAAATCAGTTTCTTTTTTACCTGCTTTGATAGTCATCTCTTATTGCAGCCATTTGTGTGTGTGTGTGTGTGTGTGTAATGGGTTAACATATACTCACAGACATTACATTTTATCCACTCCTGAAGAGTTTCTAATTGGAAACACCCCACATTTTCCAATGTCACACACTCCCAACTGCTGTCCCAATGCCCAGTACCCAACCAGACTCATCTCCCAGCCATGACAGACCTTGGGAAAACACCTCACCCCATGAAGAGGAAATTCCATGTCAAGGAATGGTAATGGAGAGACTTCTCACTACCAGTCCAAAAAACATGGGGGTGGGAGGAAGAGATTCCTGGCTGCATCCCTCAGGGGTACACCCTGACCAGGGTGACAGGGCTTGGAGGGACTCCAACACCCCTGAAGCCTGGCAGGAGTGTGTGTCTTGTTCTCCCCAGGCTTCAAGAGGGTCAGGTGTGTGCATGTCTGTGTAGAAGAGACAATTGACAGATATGGCAAAAAATCAGCCAAGGTAATAGATAGTTGATATTGTGAGTATGGGACACCCACATGCATTCGCTATCTCAAAGGGTGTGCTGTTACTTTCAATATTTACATTTCTTTCAATTATTTTTAAAAAAATTAAATACAATTTTAAATTTAAATTATTTAAATAATAAATAAATTAAAGTTTGTATTTCAACAAATCAGCATTTATTAGCTCTGGTTGCATATGTTTTGTGAAAACAGATTAAGGGTTGCTAAGTGGAGGATAGATATTATCTAGACCTTCTGAGAACATTTTCATCATACTATGGTTGAACATAGTCTTTTGTTCAATTAAATTGTGATGAGTAGAGAGGCTGTGAGGTGCACTTACATGGATGAAATAGAAATTCCCAAAGATATTCAGATAAGTAAGTACCCTATGACAGACTGGATAGGAGCTGAAGTTCGGGACAGGGGCAGAGATCCACAAAAGGGCTTAAGCACAAAGCTACCATTTTAGGTGCCCAACAAGTTAGGGGAAGGGATATCGCCAGTTCCCTCAGAACCAAATGTCTAGGCTGAATACAAGAGATTGGAGAAAAGCTCTTCTCTGGGGAGCCTGATGGAGTCTTAGGAGGCTGAGGCATAGGAGAAATCGGAAATTCTTCAACCCACCTTCCCTTCTCAGGAGGACTGTATATGAATCAGAACTAATACAAATTTTGGACTCCAGTTTCAGCGACACATAAGGATTTATTACTGGCTATGATGAATATGGTTGATGAACTTGTGCCGTAACCACTATTCGTTGAAGCACTGCCTCTGTACCAGCCTGCAGATCCATACTCATCTGATCCTCCTTCTTCACCTGTGAAGCAGGCTCTTTTCTTTTTCCCTCCAGAACCATTTCAGCTGAATCCAAAACAATAGGATCAGAGGAACGTTTCCAGACTCAGTGTTTTTGCCCAAGCCTGCTTCCTTAAAGATCACCTCATCAGATGGGTTTCTCTCTTGAGGACTGGTCTTGAAGAAGCTATGACCAATGAGGACCGAGCACTTCTGCTCACTCTAACAATCAGCTCCTTCTCTCATGGATTGCCTCTAGAGACAGAGGCTGACACCACAGTAGGTCGAGTAGCTTTACTTCAGATCCTTCCCTTGACTTCAAGATCCCTTAGTGCTCAGTACCTAAGAGGAGGAATTAACTTTCTTCACCGCAGACATACTCAAAGCTCATGCTGGTCTACAAGGATTTGCAAAACTTGTGATTGCTTGTTTCCAGAAGACTTCACTGACAGAGCTTCTTGGAGTAAAATGGCCTGAAACCTGTTGTGTCTCTCCTTCTCTTGCATCATAAACTTCAAGCATATCAAACATTTTATTTGAAAAATGACCCTCAGCCAAGCATGCCAGACATCTAGCATGTGTGTCAGATGCTGGGAACACAGCTGTGCATTACACATATCTCTGAAAGTCCAGCTTCTTGGTTTTCAACTCTGCCATTCTAGTACCAAATCCTACAGGATTGTATATCCAATCCTACAGATAATGAACAATAAAAAACCCAATTAAACTATTATCAAGCCTAAACTAACTAGGCACTTAAGATCCAGGAGAAACCAGGAGATTCCCAGAGCAGTTGCTAAGCCATTCAGCTGGTTGCAGTTGGAAGGAACTGAGGTGGTTGGAACACCACCCTCCTTTTATACCCTCCTTGTGGAATGTTCAATGTTCACACGGAGAAGGGACACGGAAGGCATATAAAAGCTCTATGATAAATGTTAATAAGGTTTTTTTTGTGAGTGTTATTTGTTTTCCAGGACTCCTTCCCCCCCAGTCCCTCCAAAAGTTTCATTATTCTTACCTTCGTAGGACAGATTCTCAAAAATCTCTGCAAATGAAGAGACAAAGAAGGAAAGAAGTGATACAGGTAAAATATACTCTCTCTTCCTCATTAGTTCTCTTCTGCATCAGAGCTATTGACATGCTCAGCAACTGATTCTCCAGTCTATCTTGGTACATTTCCATCAGCCCCCCAAAGTAGCCCATCTTTAAAATAATAATAGCACTAACATGACTGCATGGACAGGCTGGTTATGGGGCTAACAGATGAATACCTTTCACAAGCAGCAGTGTTGCCAATCCTTGCTATTGGAAAATCATGAGTCCATCACCCCCAAATCATGAGTGGCTTAAAAATCACAATGATTTTAAAAAATGAAATGTGGGTTCTCTTTACTTCCTTTCCGATTTCTCAGCCTGGAAGTGGTCACATTTTCAACATTTCCTCTGCAACCAGGCAGGCTAGACACTTACCTTCCTAGTACAGCCCAAGCACCTGGCACCTGGAGCTGGCTGACAGCTGATAGCTGATAGCGGGAGCCCTGGGCGCCCAGCATTGACAGACAGTGGAAGCCCTGGGCTCCCAACACTGGCTGACAGAAAGGGAGCCCAGGGTGCCCGGGGCTGGCTGACAGTGGGAGTCTTTTAGTCCAGATCTTGTCAGTTCAAATTAGCTATGTGGAGAAAACAAGCTTGTGTCCCCAAATTTTTCAGTAAAATTCAAAATCTGGTCTAGGTAATAGGCCCAGCATAGATGAGGTTAAATACATTTTGACACACCATTCTTGCTATGAATTGATTTACACATCACTATGCACTGCTGGTGTAGCCATGGTGGTCTCAGGATATTAGAGAGACAAGGGAGGTGAGGTAACATCTTTTATTAGACCAACTTCTGTTGGTGAGAGAGAGAGACAGGCTTTCGAGTTTACACAGAGCTCTGCATCAGCTTCTCTCTCTCACCAACAGAAGATGTTACCTCACCTACCTTATCTCTTTACATGTCACTGGCAATTCTAGTGAGAGCCTGAAAAGCGATGGTGGGAGAGGTGGTGAGTAATAATAGTCTCTGTATTTTTAAAATAGCAGAATAGGGCCCAAAGTGCTGGGAGTGGTGCAGTAAATAATTAAGCTATTATTGCTGTTAATATTTAATAAGTTCAACTATCAGGATTCCTTAAAGGGAAGGAGAGGGAAAAAATCTAAATACAAAATGGTCAGACAATGGTTTCCTTGTCTTGGCAAATTTTTTGAGATTTTCAAAAATATTTCCTGTTCTGGATCAGGACAAAATGTTGAAAACTTGAAAAATGTTAATAAATAGAAAATATGAAAAATAAATAAATAAATAAAATTGATTCGGGTTGATCAGAACATTCTTTTTTGATACATTTGAAATGTTTTGTTTAGATTTTGACCATATTTATTTTTTTAGAAATTACTTAACTACAATTAAATTAAATGTTGAAATGAAGTCATTTTGAACAGGAAAATCAGAAGTTTTCATTTTGAAAATGTCTAAACAAAACATTCTGAGAAATTTGAAACCTTTTTGGCTGAAAAATGTTAAGCCAAACCTCCATGGAACCATTAACCCTTTCACGTTAAAAGTTTTGGTCTTGACAAATTAATGTTTTGTGAAGGAAAAAAAAATCTTTTATCAAAATATTCCTGGCAGCTCAACTTATCACTGGGGATTGAATCTAGGATTTCCTTGCTCAAAGCATTTGTTTCTAGCATTAAAGCCAAAAGGCTAACAGGGAGGGGCTGGGCCAGCTCTGCACAGAGGGGTGGAGGGAGGGGAGAGGGGCTGGGACGATTAGCTTGGCCAGCTCTGAGTGGGGTGGAATGTGCTCACCCTGACTCTGCCTCCGGTCACCTCTGGGTCCTAGCAATAAATACAATAATAATAAATAATGATAATTAACACTAATTAACAAATACTGTGCCTGAGGAGTTGGATATTTTATTAATGGGTTATCGAAAACTCATTTTCTAGGAGGTTTCCTTTCAGATATTTTTGATTCCCCTCTTCCCCCGCAAACTGAAACTATTGGTTGAATTCAAAGCGATTTTGGCAAATAGGTTCAGACGCCGAAGAATGCGCTTTTTGGCGTGCACACACAAAAAAACAATTCACCAAAACTTATTAACACACATCTGTTGATGATCTCACTACAGTGTCAGCCCCTAGAAGAGGGTCTAATGTGCAAGTGGTAGTGATTGGTTGGGGCACAATCTGTCTGAGGTCCTGAATCATTTGGGTCTCAGTGTCTTAGCGACAGCCTTTCTTCCAGTTCCCTTTCATGGTAGGTGTGATTAGCTGGAATGTTCAAGCTTAACCAATGTCAGGATGATGCTCAGTAGTGGGTCCTCAGCTCCAGAAGTCTACCACAGCTTATGCTTGGCTGATTTTAGGGAGCTATGGAAAATGAATCAACTTATTTTTAAAATGTCTGAATCATAAAGTTTTCCTGTTGGGTAGTTTTTATTTTCCAGCAAGTGAAGATGAGTAGAGCAGGGTAATGTTTTGCTCATTTGGGGTAATATTAGTTTATAGCTATATAGTGCACTGACCTATCAAGGCAATGGGCTTTGAATACATTTCAAAATCAGTATGAGGAGTTTGATGTCCTAAAAACAAGCTATTTTTTGAGTTACAAATGCATGGGGTTTTTTTGTTTTTTGGTTTCTTTCTTTCCTAATGTCAGGAATATGTTATATGTTTCCCACACTCTGAAACAAAAATATTTTGAACCATTTCTTTGATACTTAAAGAATCTTCCCATGTAAGAGAAGCAGATGGGAGCAGAACTTAAATGAATAACGAAAGCACCAGGGTGGATAACAATCAATGTTTTTTAAAAAAAATCATATTAATTTAAATCAGATTTTTAAAATTTAAATGTAAACAAGATTACCTATCTTAAGGCCTAAACTTACTATAACCTATTACAAATAATAGAACATGTTTCCTGCCAATGCTTTAAAGAAAGTAAAAACACTGAACTGATGGACAACACAAGCTAAGCACCTAGAATCAGGTTGCAGAATTGCTTAACCAGCTTTTGACAGCAGTAGTCTCTTATGCAAGGGCAGCGAGAATATTTTCTTCTTTTCAATTTATTCAAATAGTCAGTTCAATGATGAGTTTATTCAAAGTTAAGAAACCAACTGGAAGTTGAAAAAGCAGGAAAACTTGTTTTCCTCTTCCAGTGTAAGAATAAAAACTAGGTGTGAAAGGATGGACTCTACTAGTTGTAAAAACTTGAAGGACACAGTGAATAGAAACAATAAATTCAGTTCACTAACTACAGAGAATTCTTTGTTTAAATGCAAAACATGTTTTGGTATGTTTCCAACACGTATAAAGAAATTTTATTCTAAAATTAATCATCATAATAAAATGCTGTATAGTGTATTTTAATTGAATGGCGACTTCCATCCAAATACAATATGACACAAATCAGATGCAAAAAATGTATCATCTGGTAAATAAGAAATGTGTGATTTACTATTTTCTAACATGATAAAAATGTAAATTTTAAGAAACGTAGTAAATACATGTTAAGCTATATAATTGCCTATATTAGTGTATAGATATAGCGCAACCTCCGGTATAGCAAAAAGTACCTAAGTTAGTGTAAAGGCTCTATTTAGTTGCAAATCAAGATGTTCTAATAGTTACCAATCAATGAGAATCCACTTTTCTTTAGGAAAATAACTAAAAATTACACATACAAAATACGATTACAATTTATTTAAATCATGATTTTAAAAAGGGATTTAAGTAACTTTGATTTAAATAAATTCACCCCGAGAAGCACACTGGCTTTTTTCTTCCAAAGAGACCAAACAAACAGAGCAGTGGTTCTGAAAGAGGGGTCCCTGGACCTCTGGGGAGGGGGTGGAGTCTGTCCCTTAAGGAGTACTGCAGTGGGGCTAGAATGCGCCAGAACAGTGTTCTGGCATTTTGCTGCATGGCAGGATGCCATTTTGAGAACACAATGGCATCCTTCATACAGCATGACCTCTCGTGCGCCATATGTGAAAAGTCATGCTGCTGGGGGAGCTTTCATACACTGGTGAGGGCATTCTGGTACCATCAATATTTGCCCATTCCAAGACTACACCACAAAATAATTTTAGTTGAAGTGAAAAAAAGGCTGATGTGATAACTGGTAATAATTGCAGACTGTTTACTTTTGGTTCCTTTGTGATTCTTATTTTAATTCCAAAATATATAT
>ML681222.1:39383-61318 GCA_007922225.1 Emydura subglobosa
TGAAACAGAGTGAGGAAAAGCAATCAGGATCTCCTGGTATTCGCAGGTAAATGTCCAGAGAGAAAGTGTGGAGAGGTAGAAAGGATGTAATAGCAACACAGAGACACCAGTGTGGAACAAAATGTGTGCCCAAAAAGGGACCAGATGTGACATACTCCTACATTTTACAGGGGTGTAAATTAGTTGTATGAGTTCAGGAAAGGGGCCTGTGTATCATTGCGGATTGCTAAATAAAGATCTCTGCTCAATGTGAAGCTGTGGTCACAAAAGCACACAAGATATTAAGTTGCATATGGAATTGGATGGAAAATAATATGGAAAATATTATAATGGCATTATATAAATCAGTAGTGAGGCCTTGTCTGTGTGTAGTACTAGTCAAACAGTCTAAAAAAAGTTATTGCAGAATCAGAGGTGTTCAGAGTAGGGTGATGAGAAAGATCATGGATGTGGAAAAGCTCTCCTCTGAAAAGAGAGTGAAACAAATTTTTACTTTAGAAGGGAGACAAGAGGGTATGAATGATCTAGAGACGCTAGACTGAGAACCTCTGTTCTCCGTGTCTCACAGCAGAAGAACAACGGGACCGTCAATGAAATTAAAAGGTGACAAATTTTAAAGTGATAAACAATAATAGTTTGTCATAAAACAAATAATTAGACTCCGCAACTCACTGTCAAAGGAAGTCATTGAGCCCAAGATCTCAGCAAGATCTGAAAAGGGATTGGGCACTTCAACGGATAACAAATATCCAGAATTATCATAACATCCAGAGTTAACAGAAGGGTTGGAGGGGATATTGAACTTCATGTTTCAGTACTTAAATCAGATTATCCCTCAGCTGCCTTCTGTGGGTTTCTTACACCTTCCTCCGGTGGTGGCCACTGTCAGAGATAAGATACTGGAATAAGACTTTGAGTCTGATACAGTCTGGCAATTCCCGTGTTACTATGACAAAGCTGGAATACCATCTATGAAGGATAATGCCTGCCTTGTAGTTCACCCCAAAATGGTATGTACCATATAAATCAAAGACATGGAGACAATAGAAAGAAAACCATATTGGATCTACATTCCCAAGTAGCAATCATGAACAAATGATCTATAGAAAAATGTCTGATAAAAAGCAGTGAAAAGGTCTGTACTTACTCATGTGGTTTGAAGGGAATCTTATCCTCTACCTCCTTCTAAACCCTCCAGCAACTGTCCAGTTAATAAATAAAGTGAGAAAGCTAGGGAGAAAGAGATTCTATAAGATGCATGCCATATCCGGTGGGTGGAATTGAAGGAGGAACAGATTTCAATAAGAAAAGGAGGAAATTCTGTGCTTGTTTACACTGGTGTACGCCCCAGGGAGTTGATATTTGTATATGTCAGAGCAGGATTAAGTCCGATATTTACTCACATTGTTAAAAAAACATTCAGAAGGCTCTTGGAAATTTAACTCCTCAAAGCCTTCTGCTGATAAAAAGAACATTGGCTGAGATCTGAATGATCACTGCTAGGTGTAACACATTGTAGAGAGAGTAGATTTTGAAGCAGGTAGGTGGAGGGTACGTGTATGGAAGCCGAATGGTTAATGAGAATGGAGTCTGGAACCCAAGATATGATTAAAAAAAACCCCAAATACTTCATTACAATGTTTTAATATTTTTAAACAAAGACATGGGGGAATTTGCAAGGAAAGCCTTGTTGGAACTGCCCCCTGAAATATGACACCCTTAGCAAATGAGCTCCAACAAAATGCCTTAATAAAAGTAGTAAAAAACTCGGTACTTACATATTCAGCTTGAGGGGAAGCTTAGTCCCTAACTCCGTCTGCAACCTCCAGTGACTGTCCAGTTAATAGACAACTTCAGGAAACTCAGGAGAAAGAGCACCTACCAAAAGGAGGCCGGATGCTGGGGGTGGTGGTTAAGTAAGAACAGCTGTTCAATATGAAAAGGAGGCAATTCTGCTCTTGTTTACCCTTGGTGTAACCCCAGGGGAAGTTGACACTTGTCTATGTGAAAGCAGAAATTCAGCCCAATGTTTAGTCAGATTGTACAAAACATTCACATGATTTCTGGACACTTAATTCAGCAAAGTATCCTGTTTATAAGCAGAACAATTAGCTGAGATATGAATGATCATAATTGGGAATGGTACAGATCTTAGAGACAGCTTAGTTCCTCTGAGGCCAGCCAATCAGCTCTGCAACAGACTGAACTTTTGGATGAAAACCTACAATATTACATAGGAAAGGTAACTCTTGATATGTGCAGACACTAATTTGTATTTTATGATTTTGTTCTGTATGCAGCCATTTGTTTCCATCACTCCTGTTTCACGCAGAACCTCCAGCCTTTCTTAAATAAAGCTGCTTTTGTTTTATTACAAGTGCTATGGATTGTACAGGAGTGGGGGTTTAAAGTAAAACTGGGTACACTGCTCCTCTGGGAGCAGAGGATCTGGGATTTCCGTGAGTAGCCAGTGTCAGGGCTGGGTACCTCAGGGGAACACTTCAAAGAGATTGGGAGACTGGGGTGCATTCATTGTTAACCTGCAAGTGACTGAAAGGATAGTGACTGAAAGGATAGTGGTGTCAGGGAGCTGATATCCAACCAGGCACAGAGAAGATTCCTTCATGCTGGAGGCGATGGTAAAAGTGATTCACAGCCCTGGGTACCCCGAGAACTGTCGTCACAGGTGCCTAACTCCAAGAGACAGTACATGGCAGATAATCCTGAGTGGAGGGAGGTGCCTCCTTCCAGGGCATGCTTAGGCTTCAAACTCTCTTTGAGGATATTGCTAAATCGGAGCGGGTTCAGAGAAGAGCCATGAAAATGATTAAAGGTCTGAAAAAACTCCAGGAGATCAATTTATTCAGCTTAACAAAGAGAAGGTTATGGCGTGACTTAATTACAGTCTATAAATATCGACGTGAGGAAATATTTAATGCTGGGCTATTCAGTCTAGCAGAGAAAGGTGTAAGACAAGTCAATGGCTGGAAACTGAAAAATTAGAGTGGAAATAAAGCATCAATTCTTAGCAGTGAGAGTAATTAACACTGGCACAATTTACCAAGGGTCTGAGTGGATTCCCACAGGGGCTTGTGCAGGGATTTAAATGTGACTACTTTTGGAGGGGCACTTTAAATACCAGCCCCCCCACCCAGTGTCCCTGGGCCTCCTGCCTGCACCACCCCTGGGCCCAGCTGCCTCCATTGTCCTGAGCTCCCTTCTGTGCACCCCAGGCAGGCTCCACACATTTACTGGAGGCTGCAGGTCTGGAAGGGATGGGACTCAGCAGGCTTCCCGCCCCCCCTCTGGCAGAGATCTGTGCTGCCAGCCCAGCTTCCCTGCTTCAGGCGCCATCTAGTGGAGATCAGAGGGAGCGCACTTAGCCCTTCTGCCAGCCTGGCAGAAATGGGGGAGGACGGGCTCCAGGGATGGAATCCCAGGGCAGAGGGCCGGGGTGGAAGCTTGGGGAGGTGGCGGAGATGATTATTGGAGGGACCTGTGCTCCTGCTTCTCCAAAAGTTCAGCTCATGTGAGTTTTGTGCCAGAATCTATCTTAACCTGCAGGTATTTTACTCTTTGCCAGTCCAGCTGCATCTCTCTTTTGTTCTCCACCAATAATGCAGACGCCCTCCCTTCATAACACAGAGTTTAGCACATGTTGTTTATAGTTACTTCACCTTCACCGTAAGAACACCCAGGGCAGTGAGATGTCCCACTTATATGGTTTTATATCTGAAATCCTCTGGTATTGCATTGTTTACAGACTTGCGTGTTTACTGTGTGAGCCCCAGCTTGTTTCTTAAGGTTTTTTCCGTCAACAAACAGTCACTTGCACTGTGAGACTGTTTTCCAAATGAACGAACGGAGCCTTCATTTTAACATTGTCCATATTGTGCTTTCTGCTTGACTGCCAGTCTGTTTATTGCTCAGATCATGTGATGTGATTTCAGCTCCATGGGCATCTTCAGTAGCAGTTGAAATTAATAGAATCATAGTGTCATAGAATATGAAGGTTGGAAGGGCCCCCAAGAGGTCATCTAGTCTAACCCCCTCCTCAAAACAGGACGAACCCCAACTAAATCATCCCAGCCAGGGCTTTGTCAAGCCGCACCTTAAAAACCTCTAAGGATAGAGATTCCACCACCTCCCTAGGTAACCCATTCCAGTGCTTCATCACCCTTGTAGTGAAAACTTTTTTCCTAATATCCAACCTAGACCTCCCCCAATGCAACTTGAGACCATTGCTCCTTTTTCTGTCGTCTGCCATTGACAACGGCCTAGCTCCATCCTCCCTGGAACC
The DNA here is from genome assembly GCA_007922225.1 of Emydura subglobosa. Classification (NCBI taxonomy): domain Eukaryota; kingdom Metazoa; phylum Chordata; order Testudines; family Chelidae; genus Emydura; species Emydura subglobosa. The sequence continues at coordinate 43,684 of ML681222.1, forward strand.
CCCTTTCAGGTATTTAAAAGCTGCTACCAAATCCCCCCTCATTCTTCCCTTCTGCAGACTAAACAAGCCTAGTTCCCTCAGCCTCTTCTCATAAGTCATGTGCTCCAGCCCCCTAATAATTTGTATTGCTCTCTTCCAGACTCTCTCCTATTTGTCCACATCCTTTCTGTAGTGGAGGTCCAAAACTGGACACAGTACTCCGTGTGGCCTCACCAGTGTCAAATAGAGGGGAATAATCACTTCCCTTAATGTGCTGGCAATGCTCCTACTAATGCAACCCAATATGCCGTTAGCCTTCTTGGCAAAAAGGACACACTGTTGACTCATATTCAGCTTTTTGTCTACTGTAACCCCCAGGTCCTTTTCTGCCGAACTGCTGCCTAGCCAGTGAGTCCCCAGTCTGTAGCACTGCATGGGATTTTTCCATCCTAAGTGCAGGACTCTGCACGTGTTCTTGTTGAACCTCCATCAGATTTCTCTTGGCCCAATCCTCCAATTTGTCTAGGTCACTCTGTATCCTAGCCCTACCTTCCAGGGTATCTACCATTCCTTCCAGCTTAGTGTCACCTGCAAACTTGCTGAGGGTGCAATCCACCCCATCCGTCAGATCATTAATGAAGATGTTGAACAAAGACGGCCCCAGCACCGACCCCTGTGGCACTCTGCTTGTTACTGGCTCACAACTAGACATTGAGCTGTTGATCACTACCTGTTGAGCCCGATAATCTAGCCAGCTCTCTATCCATTTTATAGTCCATTCATCCAACCCATACTTCTTTAACTTGCTGATAAGAATTCTGTGGGAGACGTATCAAAAGCTTTACTGAAGTCAAGGTATCTCACATCCACTGCTTTCCCCACATCCACAGAGCTTGTCATCTCATCATAGAAGGCAATCAGGTTAGACAGGCATGACTTGCCCTTGGTAAATCCATACTGACTGTTCCTGATCACCTTCCTCTCTTCCAAGTGCCTCAAAATGGATTCCTGGAGGACTTGCTCCATGATTTTTCTGGGGACTAAGGTGAAGCTGACTGGTCTGTAATTCCCCAGTTCCTCCTTCTTCCCTTTTTTGAAGATGGGCACTAGATTTGCCTTTTTCCAATCCTCCAATCGCCACGAGTTTTCAAAGATAATGGCCAATGGCTCTGCAATCACATCAGCCAACTACAATAGCACCCTCGGATGCCTTGCATCCAGCCCTATGGACTTGTGTATGTCCAGCCTTTGATGTAGCAAGTTCTTGCACTTGTTGTAGGGTCCAATCAGTCTCAGTCAATAACTGATTTTGGATTTCTTCATTTTGCTCATTATACAATAACATCATTAAAACTCTCCCCAAACTGGCCGTACTGTGTTTATATCCTTAAATCAGCCACATATTCAAGAATCATTTAATTTTCTTTTTGATTTCATTTATAAAACCAGAAAGAATCTGCATTCACCAGTGGCTTTTTGACAAGAGGTGATTATGTGAAATTGCTGGTTCAACTGGATCAATCAGGCCACACAGCAGGTTATAGGATTGAGTCCCCATGACAGTCAGTAAAACTTACATCTTTGGCTGATACCATTAGCTATCATACTCTGTTCCGCTCTCTTATCACAGCTCACTACTGGACTGTCCCACTTTATCAAACATATCAATTTTTCCCAAAGAGCCAGACTGTTACAAACCTTTTAATTCTTTTCCTGAATGATCAGTTTTCTCAAAGTCCCCCTGTGGCTGCGGTTTCCTTTTAGTCTAGGACTCAGCAGGTATTCTCTATTCCACTGTACTCTGGGGTTGCGGTTTCCTCCTTCTTACCAGTCATTTATGTCTTCTGCTTCTTACAAAGCCAAAACAACATGAAGAAACAAGACAGGCACAGCCCATTCCAAATAAACGACTTTACTAAATATACCCAGCCTGCATGGCCTAGGTACATACATACTGCTGCTCTGACCGATTTCTGGCTGCTTCCAATCCATAGACTGTGGTGAACACCAACGGATGGCCCCTAGACTATTTAAAGGGATATTACACCATTTCAATAAACTACATAACTGCTAAATAAAAATACTTAGTTTTTAAAAGGCTTTTGGTCAGTATCGCTGGTCACAGTTTCCTGAAGGGGGATCAGGCAGGTAGCCAATCTGAGATGGGATTGAAGGTTGATAAGTGGATGGTATCAATGGGTTACTATAGTCAGATCCCTGTCTAAGAGCTGAAGACTTGTAAGATTCCAACCTGAGACAGGTAAGGTCAAGAGGCCTCAAGATGGATGCTCTCAAAGGGACTAGAAAGGGGTCAGAGTTGCAGCACCTGGTAACTATGGCAGTAAAACTTGCATGGCTGTGTAGAAGGAGGCTGGGGGGGGAGGGGGGGAAAGAGGGATGTGTCTACACAGGCCAGTCAAAAGCCCTAACTCAGTTATCAGTTTGGTGGTGTTGTGTCTCTAAGATAAAAATGAACTTGTGGTGGGTTGGAAGGGTTTCTTTTTCCTCATTAACATGCACCAGCACCTTCCACCGTGACAGTTCCTGTCAGATTTTCTAAGGAGCGCTTCATGCTGGGTAAATGGTAGCTGAGCTCTTGACAATCCTGAAAACCTAATTGTGGGCGCTGATTTCTCTTGAAAATAAGCCCAGTCCAATAACAGTGTTTGTCAGCAGTAATGAATAACATCGTTAATTGATGAAAGCATGTAATTAAGATGGCAGAGCATAAAGTACAGAGTAAAATCTACAGTTTGAATTTTGTTGGGTAGAAACTTGATGTCATAGGTTCATAGCCATAAAATGAGTAACAGTGCTGTGTTAGAGATGGCCCCAAAGGTGACATGCAGGCGAATTAAATTCTAATTCACTGGTGAGAAATTTGATTTCAAAGATACAGTGGGATCAATGAGTGGCAGTGGCACTTTAAGCTCATTCATCTTCTCTTATGGAACAAATTCTCATTGTTCTTTCTCTGTGGGAATTTTTAAAGAACGGACAAACCTCTCCCGAGAATGAACAATTGTTAAATGTGAACAACACAGACATGTCAGTTACATTGAAAAAGGTCACCTGCCCGTCTTCATAACTAAGGTAAACTCCAATTTTCTTGGGCTTCTTCTTCACCATGACCCGGGTCCATGGATCTGTTTTTGCCCAATAATCTCTCCCACTCAGACCCAGAACCCAGAATCCCTCTTTAGGGGACAGAGAAATATTTCCTTTTCTCTCTATGGATTTTCTGGCTACTCCCAGGTCCCAGTCAGTGCTGCACTGGACATCCACCTCCCAGTAGTGCTTTCCAGACGAGAATCCTTCAGAGCCCAACACACAGACAGTCGAATCGAACCTCTCTGGATTTTGCTTAACTTTCTGAGGTCGGGCTTCATGAGTAAAACTCTTCTTTTCCCCATCGATGGAGAGGTTGGGATGGGCTGTGTCTGCATTGAGAGTGATGTCATCTGCAAAGAGAGATTTGGATTTAAGAAACCCTTATCTAATGCCAGTATAAACTGGAAAGTGGGAGATATGCCTTGATGTCCATTTCCTGCGTTCTCACTGAGGCAAAACTCCCTTTCGATATTGACTTTCTGACAATTTGCTTAAACTGAAATATTTCAAAGATGTGATAATTATAATATTTTTTTCTGATTACGAGGAGAGATGTGTTTTCTGTTACCTGCACACTTGTGAGTCCTTCTCCACTCTGAAATGAAAGGGAGAAACAACATACAAATATCATTGTATAAAGATAATGAAGATAATCAGACATTTTTGTTATAATGTTATACCTGTGCTTACTGATATTTCAGCAGAGTGACACCCTTCAAAGTCAAATTGACTTAGACGTACAAGCTGTGTGTGATTTCAGCTGGCTTCTGATTTGCCGGGTGTATGGGATTTCCCCATATTCCATAGGTTTTCGGATGTTTCTATAGGGTAACTCTGCTCTGACTGGCTACCTACCCCTCCTTTGCATTGCAGCCACTCAGAGCTGCTCCGGTTGCAGAAGAATCCCAACCAGGTTGATCTGCCTACTGTAAAACTCCCCCATAAAACCTGTCACACCTTCACTATCTCGAAGGTCATGACCCTACTCCCATTATTGATGTTAATAGCAAATTCCAAATCACATCATTGGAGACACGTTGTCAGGTCCTAACTCCCTCTATATGCAAAGACATGTAAGGACTGATTTGTAAGCACATGGAAGCACTGGGACTATGCAGTTCAAGATACTCACATATGCCCTAGTTTGAAGGGATAGGTGGGATTTAAGTAACACATAGTCCATTGCACAGGGAAGACTTTCACCCAATGGGAGCAGGAATAGGTCTGCAGCATTCAACCGTCCATCCTAGCAAATTTTTATCAAAATAATATTCAAACAACAACGATCCTTCAGTTCCCGTATTTCTAACTGTGAGAACTTCATGTCTATTTGCATCTCTTTTCCGGCATGGAACTGAATTGACTTTTACATTTAAAGAATCAATGCACACTTACTCAGTTCTTCTTCGAGTTTATCTGCAAAGAAAAACAGAATTTCTTAATTCACACATCTTGTGAATTTCCGTTGTGTAAGCTAGCAGATGGAAAGTGTCTCCTGTAAAGCTTCTACTCTGACATTCCTCACCCACTCCTTTGCGAGAATCCAAACCAGACTCAACCATCGACGTAAAACACCCCAGTAACACCTGTCACTGCAGTAGAGGCAACAGTGAGCAATATCACTGCTTTAGAGATGCAACATGTTCCCTCTTTCTGGAGACCAAACACAACCCCTGAGATAAATTAAAAGATTATTAGGAAAAAACATTTTTGTTCCTATACTGCTAACAGTGAAACCTTCACAGCTCTTTATATAAGTTTTACCAGTACAGTTCTTTGAATAGAATAGTATAGAAGAAGAACCAATTCTGTTACTTTTTCTGGTCTGATAGTCCTCTTATTGCAGTCATTTGTGTGTGTGAGAGATGGGTTAACAAATACCCACAAACATTATATGTTAGCCATTCCTGAAGAGTTTCTAATCTGCAACATCACACATACTCCACTGTCACACACTCCCAGCTGCTGTCCTAATGCCCAGTACCCATCCACATGCATCTCCCAGCCATGACAGTCCTCTGGAAAAAACTCACCCTGTGAAGAGGAAATCCCAAGCCTTCTCCGAGCATTGGAAATTCTACAGAGTCCTTGTGTTCCCACAGAAACTGCTCTCACAACCCATCAGACCCATTTGCCAGTCCATTTTCATTGACACTCTGACAATCATCAATCTCTCTTGTGCTCACCATTCTTGTCCACCAAAACATCTCCCCCAAATATTACCCAACAGACCTCCTCCAAGCAACAGAAGTCAATGGGAATTAACCATTTTCTTTCTGGAGTCTTCTTTAAAAAGAAAAACAAATACAAAACCATGTGCTTCAGCCTGTACTTAAAGTTTTGTCTCCATAGCATACAGAAATAATACAATATCCAGAACCAAGGCAAAGTTTGGTAATTAATAAAATACTGTAAGTACAGAAATAGTAAAATGCAAGAATCAAAGTCAATGCTACTTGAATACCACTGTGGATTGCTAGATTCCAATGCCAGAAGTGACTAGTGTGATTGTATGGTCTGAATCCTGATATAAGACAGGACACAGAACTGCCTCAGAATAATTCCCAGAGACCTTTGGTAAATTTTTCCAATGGTTAGTAACTCTCATCATTGATAATTGACTCCTTATTTCCAGTCTGAATTTGTCTAGCATCAGCTTATAGCCACTGGATCGTGTTACACCTTCCTCTGCTAGACTGAGCTCACTAACAGAGAAGATACAGTGCAATCAAATAGAAGTTGAAATTAGACCAATTCAAGACTGGAAATTAGAACTTTTCATGAAGGAAGGATTGAGATTTTAGAAACATCCCATTTCAAAATTTTTGTAATGGAAACCTTTGAATTTTCCAGTCAAGAGATTTTTTGTTTAGAAATTTGAGTAAATTTACACTAAAAAGGGTGTGAAAAATGTAAAAAAAAACCCTTCAAAATCTAAAGGAAACATTTCAAAATGATCAAAACAACATTTCAATGGACTGAAACTGAACTGGGTGGGAGTAGGGGGCTTTTGTTTTGTGAAACTTTTAAAAATTTCAATTGTTCATCCTGATTCAGGATGGGAAAATGTTTTGAAATGTTGAAAATTCTAACGGGAAAGAAAAAGCATTTCCTGCCCAGCCCTACTGCTAACAGAATACAAGAGAAAACTTTAATAAAGAGCTATTTGGCGTATCATAAAGTTTGAGAACATTTGTCCTAGTTCTTGTAAAGTGAGGTTGGAGGATGTCAGGTGAAAAGGTAAAGAACATGTCCCCACCTTCTAACACGGCCCACCATCACCTTTTCATCTTCTGTTAGGAGCACCAGTGTATGGTTTTACACGTTCTGATGATGCACACAAGGAATGTGCAGATGCCTTCAGCCCATTCATCTCAGTGTCCTGCTAGGAAGGGTCCAATCCTTGCTGGCTCTGCTACTCTTCCCTCTCTTGCTTCATCAAGACCCAAAGCCCAGGAATGGTAATGGAAAAACTTCTCACTACCAGCCCCCAAAAACATGGGGGTGGGAGGAAGAGATTCCTGGCTGCATCCCTCAGGGGTACACATATTCCAATGTCACAAACCCCCAACTGCTGTCTGAATGCTCAGTACCCAACCAGACTCATGTCCCAGCCATGACAGATCTTGGGAAAACACCTCACCCAATGAAGAGGAAATCATATGCCAAAGAATGGTAATGGAAAAATTTCTCACTACCAGCCCCCAAAAACATGGGGATGAGAGGAAGTGTTTCCTGGCTGCATCCCTCAGGGGTATACCCTGGCCAGGGTGACGGGGCTTGGAGGGGCTCCAACACCCCTGAAGCCTTCAGGAGTGTGTGTCTTGTTCTCCCCAGGCCTCAAGAAGGTCAGGTGTGTGTGTTTGTGTGTCTGTAGAAGAGAGAATTGACAGATATGGCAAAAAAACAGCCAGGAAAATAGATGGTTGATATTTTGAGTTTGGGGACCCACATGCATTCACTATCTCAAAGGATGTGCTTTTACTTTCCTTGGAGTAAAATTGGAGACACATTGTCAGGAACTACCTCATTCTATATTCAAAGGCATTTAAGGACTGGTTTGGGGAGAAATTCATGCCTGGAGAACGAGCAAGCACTAGGATTATGCAGCAGAAGATACTCATGTACGCCCTGTTTGGAAGGGTAGTGGGGATTTAAATGGCACATAGTCCATAACACAGGGAAGACTTTCACCAAGTGGGAGCAGGATTAGATCTGTAGCATTCATCTGTCCATCCTAGCAAATTGTATCTAAATAATTTTCTAACAACAACAATAACAAATATCCTTCAGTGACCATGCTTTCTAACAGCAATAACTTCATTTCTGTTCCTATCTCTTTTCCACCATGGAACTGAATTGACTTTTACATTTGAAGAACCAATGCACACTTACTCAGTTCTTCTTTTTTATCTGTAAAGAAAAAAATATTTTCTTCATTTACACACCTTGTGATTTTTAATTGGGTTAGCTAGCAAATACAAAGCCTCTTCTGAAAAGCTTCTGATATGACACCCCTCAATGACTCTATTGTCAAAGATCTGCAACCATATTCATCTCCCTATTGGAAAACTCACCCATAAAACCTTTCACTGCAATAGATGAACTCCTTCGCATTATCAGTGCTTTAGAGATGCACCACGTTACTTGCTTCTGCAGTTTAAACACTTTTTGTTCAAACACAAAAAGATTGCTAGGAAAATATATTTTTTCTCCCATACTTCTGAGAGTGAGCCCTTCATAGCTCTTTATACATATTTTATTAGTGTAGTCAGTTAAATAGAACGATACTGAGGAGGAACCCATTGAAATGATTTTTTTCTGCCTTGATAGTCATCTCTTAGTGCAGTCATTTGTGTGTGTGTGTAATGGGTGTGTCTCCACAGCCTCTGGGAAGTTTTATTCCCAGCTTGGGTGGATGTACATGCAATAGCTCTGCTTGAGTTTGTGACTAAAATTAGTAGTGTAGTTGCAGCAGTCAATGTCAGAGGCTTGGGCTACCTCCCCAGTTATGTACTCAGGGGTTGGACACACTGTACTTGGGTGGCTAGTCCGAGCCCCTGCATCTGTCACCGTGTCATCGCTGCTATTCTTAGTGCACTGATTCAAGCAAGAAAAATAATTCAATTATTTAATCCCCAAACTGGGTTTTGTGCAGTTTTCTTCCACACATTGAAAGTCAGGTGGGAAATGAACTCTCCTTGGATTGAGGAAAGCAAGTGAAATGGAGAAATAGCTGTTTTCGTTTAAGAGCGTGTCTCTGAAGGGTAGTAGGAGCTGGGAAATCAAAGAGAACTTACCTTTCTCCTTCTTGAGTTGGTCTGCAATAAGAAGAGTGTGATTTCAGTTAGAAATGGGTGAACACGTCTTATCTTTCTTCATTCAAAGAGATCCCCCTGTTGTCCTCCCCAGGCATCAGCTACCAGTTTTCTCCTTCCTCCTCTTTCCTACACACCACACCTGATCCATCACCCAGATCTCGTAACAACTTAGAATCTTGCATTCAAGAACTAAACAAAGCCAAGTGCCTGTGCTCACACAAAACTGCAGATCCAGCCCATACCCCACTGCCTCCTGATTGATAGGAAAATATATTTTTGCTCCATACTTCTGAGAGTGAGCCCTGCATAGTTCTTTATACATATTTTATTAGTGTAGTCAGTTAAATAGAATGATACTGAGGAGGAACCAATTCAAAGTTACTCTTTCTGCCTTGATACTCACCTCTTATTGCAGCCACGTGTGAGTGTCTGTGTGTGTGTGTGTGTGTGTGTGTGTGTGTAATGGGTTAACAAATAGTCACAAATATTACACATTAACAACTCCTGAAGAAATTTTCATTTGAAACATGTGTGTGTGTAGAAGAGATAATTTGACAGACATGGCAACAAATCATCAAGGATAATAAATGGTTGATATTTTGAGTATGGGAGACCCACATGCATTCACTATCTCAAAGGATGTCCTTTTATGTTCCTTATGGAAGTCAATGGCAAATTCCAATTCGCATAATTGGAGACACATTGTCAGGAACTAACTCATTCTATATTCAAAGGCATGTAAGGACTGGTTTGAGGTGAAATTCATCTCTGGACAATGAACAAACACTTGCACTATGCAGCATTCACGTATGCCCTATTTTGAAACGATTAGGGGGATTTAAGTGACACACAGCCCATTGCATAGGGAAGGCTTTAACCCAGTGGGAGTGGGAATAGGTCTGTGGCATCCATCTGTACATCCTGGAAGATTTTATCAAAATAACATTCTAACAGCAGAGATCATTCATTTCCCATGTTTCTAGCCATGAGAACTTCATTTCTATTGACATCTCTTTCCCAGCATGGAACTGAATTGATTTTTACATTCAAAGAATCAATGCACACTTACTCAATTCTATTTGGACTTCATCTGCAAAGAAAAAATAATTTTTAAATTCATACGCCTTGTGAATTTCAGTTGGGTTAGCTAGCGGATGTAAAGTGTCTCCTGAAACACTTCTAATCTGACACCCCTCACCAACTCCATTGCGAGAATCCAAAACAGACTCAAGCATCAACTCTAAACCTCCCCAATAAAACCTGTCACTGCAGTATAGGCAATAGTGAGCAATATCACTGCTTTAGAGATGCAACACGTTACCTCTTTCTGGAGTCCAAACACAACCCCAGAGATAATTTAAAAGATTGATAGGAAAAAACATTTTTGTTCCTATACTGCTAACAGTGAAACCTTCACAGCTCTTTATATAAGTTTTACCAGTACAGTTCGTTCAATAGAATAGTATTGAAGAAGAACCAATTCTGTTACTTTTCCTGCTCTGATAGTCCTCTTATTGCAGTGATGTGTGTGTGTGTGTAATGGGTTAACAAATACTCACAAACATTATACGTTAGCCATTCCTGAACAGTTTCTAATCTGCAACATCACACATACTCCACTGTCACACACTCCCAGCTGCTGTCCTAATGCCCAGTACCCATCCACGTGCATCTCCCAGCCATGACAGTCCTCTGGAAAAAACTCACCCTATGAAGAGGAAATCCCAAGCCTTCTCCCGGCATTGGAAACTCCACAGAGTCCTTGTGTTCCCATAGAAACTGCTCTCACAACCCATCATGCCCACTTGCCAGTCTATTTTCATTGACACTCTGACAATCATCAATCTCCCTTGTACTCACCGTTCTTGTCCCCCAAAGCATCTCCCCCAAATATTACCCAACAGACATCCTCCAAGCAACAGAAGTCAATGGGAATTAACCTTTTTCTTTCTGGAATGTTCCTGAAAAAGAAAAACAAATATAAAACCATGTGCTTAACCCTGTACTTCCAGTTTTGTCTCCATAGCATACAGAAATAATATAATATCCAGAACCAAGACAAATTTTGGTAATTTATAAGATACTGTAAGTACGGAAATAGTAAAATGCAAGAATCAAAGTCAATGCTACTTGAGTACCACTGTGGATTCCTAGATTCCAACGTCAGAAGTGACTAGTGTGATTATATGGTCTTAATCCTGATATAAGACAGGCCACAGAACTTCCTCAAAATAATTCCCAGAGACCTTTGGTAAATTTTTCCAGTGGTTAGTTGCTCTCATCATTGAAAATCTACTCTTTATTTCCAGTCTGAATTTGTCTAGCTTCATCTTGTAGCCACTGGATCGTATTACACCTTCCTCTGCTAGACTGAGCTCACTAACAGAGAAGATACAATGTAATCCAATGGAAGTTGAAATTAGACAAATTCAAGACTGGAAATTTGAACTTTTCATGAAGGAAGGTTTGAGATTTTAGAAACATCCCATTTCAACATCTGTGTAATGGAAAGCTTTGAATTTTCCAGTCAAGAGACTTTTTGTTTAGAAATTTTAGTAAATTTACACTAAAATGAGTGTGAAAAATGTAAAAAAAAACCGCCTTCAAAATCTAAAGGAAACATTTCAAAATGATCAAAACAACATTTCAATGGACTGAAACTGAACTGGGTGGGAGTAGGGGGCTTTTGTTTTGTGAAACTTTTAAAAATTTCAATTGTTCATCCTGATTCAGGATGGGAAAATGTTTTGAAATGTTGAAAATTCTAATGGGAAAGGAAAAGCATTTCCCACCCAGCCCTACTGCTAACAGAATATAAGAGAATACTTTATTAAAGAGCTGCTTGATGTATGATAAAGTTTGAGGACATTTGTCCTAGCTCTTGTAAAGTGAGGTTGGAGGATGTCAGGTGAAAAGGTAAAGAACATCTCCCCACCTTCTAACACGGCCCACCATCACCTTTTCATCTTCTGTTAGGAGCACCAGTGTATGGTTTTACACGTTCTGATGATACACACCAGGAATGTGCTGATGCCTTCAGCCCATTCATCTCAGTGTCCTGCTAGGAAGGGGCCATTCCATGCAGACTCTGCTACTCTTCCCTTTCTTGCTTCACCACGCTCCAAGGCCCAGGAATGGTAATGGAAAAGCTTCTCACTACCAGTCCCCAAAAACATGGAGTGGAAGGAAGAGATTCCTGGCTACATCCCTCAGGGGTACACATATTCCAATGTCACAAACCCCAACTGCTGTCCGAATGCCCAGTACCCAACCAGACTCATTTCCTAACCATGACAGATCTTGGGAAAACACCTCACCCCATGAAGAGGAAATCCCATGCCAAGGAATGGTAATGGAAAACTTCTCACTACCAGCCCCCAAAAACATGGGGGGTGGGAGGAAGAGATTCCTGGCTGCATCCCTCAGGTGTACAGGGTTTGGAGGGGCTCCAACACGCCTGGAGCCTGGCAGGAGTGTGTGTCTTGCTCTCCCTAGGCCTCAAGAGGGGTATGTGTGTGTGTTTGTGTGTCTGTAGAAGAGAGAATTGACAGATATGGCAAAAAATCAGCCTGGGTAATAGATGGTTGATATTTTGAGTACGGGAGACCCACATGCATTCACTATCTCAAAGGTTTGCTGTTACTCTCAATATTTAAATTTCTTTCAATAATTAAAAAAAAATTTAAATAAGAATTTAAGTTTAAATGATTTAAAGAATAAAGTTTATATTTTGACATATCTGCATGTATTAGCACTAGTTACTAAGTGCCTTTCTGGTGATTGCTGCCTTCTTTGGTGGCTGTAGACGTGAACACTCACTTATTAAGGCAATGGGCTTTGAATACACTTCAAAATCAGTATGAGAAGTTTGATATCCCAAAAAGAAGCTACTTTTTGAGTTAGAAATGCATGGGGTTTTTTTTGTTTGTTTCTTTCTTAATGTCAGAAATATGTTAAATGTTTCCTACACTCTGAAACAAAAATATTTTGAACAATTTCTTTGATACTTAAAGAATCTTCCCATATAAGAGAAGCAGATGGGAGCAGAAATTAAATGAATAACGAAAGCACCAGGGTGGATAACAATCAAATTTTTTTTTAAATCAGATTTTTAAAATTTAAATGTAAAATCTTTGTCTTTTAAAAAATTAACCTATTTAAAATAAAATTTGAAATATGACTACCGATCTTAAGGCCTAAACTTACCATAACCTATTAAAAATAATAGAACATGTTTCCTGCCAATGCTTTAAAGAAAGTAAAAACACTGTACTGATGGACAACACTAGCTAAGCACCTAGAATCAGGTTGCAGAAGTGCTTAATCAGCTTTAGACAGCAGTAGCCTCTTATGCAGGGGCAGTGAGAATGTTTTCTTCTTTTCAATTTTTTTTAAATAGTCAGTTCAATGACGAGTTTATTGAAAATTAAGAAGCCAACTGGAAGCTGAAAAAGCAGGAAAACTTGTTTTCCTCTTCCAGTGTAAGAATAAAAACTAGGTGTGAAAGGATGAGCTCTGCTAGTTCTAAAAACTTGAAGGACACAGTGAATAGAAACAATAAGTTCAGTTCACTAACTACAGAGAATTCTTTGTTTAAATGCAAAACATGTTTTGGTATGTATCCAACACGTATAAAGAAATTTTATTCTAATAACAATCATCATCATAAAATGCTGTATTGTGTATTTTACTTGAATGGCAACTTCTATCCAAATACAATTTGACACAAATCAAATGCAAAAAATGTATCATCTGGTAAATAAGAAATGCGTCATTTACTATTTACTAACTTGATAAAAATGTGTATTTTAAGAAACTTAATAAACGTATGTTAAGCTATATAATTGCCTAAATAAGTGTATAGATATAGTGCAACCTCTGGTATAGGAAAAAGTACCTAATTTAGTGTAAAGGCTCTATTTAGTTGCAAATCAACATGTTCTAATAGTTACCAATCAATGAGAATCAACTTTTCTTTAGGAAAATAACTAAAAAGTACAAATACAAAACACAATTAAAATGTATTTAAATCATGATTTAAAAAAGAAATTTAAGTAACTTTAATTTAAATAAATTCACCGCGAGAAGCACACTGGGTTTTTTCCTTCAAAATAGACCAAACAAATAGAGCAATGTTTCTGAAAATGGCGTTCCCGGACCTCTGGGGCGGGGGTAGAGTCTGTCACTTAAGGAGTACTGCAGAATGCTAGAATGCGCCAGAATAGTGTTCTGGCATTTTGCTGCATGGCAGGATGCCATTTTGAGAACAAAATGGCATCCTTCATACAGCATGACCTCTCACGCACCGCATTTGAAAGATCATGCTGCTGGCGGGTGATGGGGACATTCCCACACTGATAGGGGCATTCTGGTACCATCAATATTTGCCCATTCCAGGACTACACCACAAAATGATTTTAGTTGAACTGAAAAAAAGACTGATGTGATAACAGGTAATACTTTTGGTTCCTTTGTGATTCTTATTTTAATTCCAAAATATATATTTTTAAATAATAAATTCATTTAACTAATAGAATAATAATAATAATTAATAATAACATGAAACTGGTATATAAAAAAGGAAAGTGGTCCAGGAAATTTATTCAGATACCAAAGGATTCCCTAGAGGAAAAAAGTATGGGAACGACTGACATACAGTACTAATGGCAGCTAAAAATGCACAGTGTTTTTCCAATAATACTTTTCCATGTAAGCAACTGTTGTAGCTGCCCCAGGGATGTTATGCAGTTGTGAATGGGAGGGAAGGTGGAGTGTGGGTTATCATGAATGGAAGATTGTCCACGAGAGGGTATCCATCACACAATGTATCTATTAAGACATGATCCATATTACAAATGGCCTTGCCAACCACAATTTATACTGATGAAAAGGAAAATGTGAATTTGCTTTGAAGAAATCTAGAGAAAGTGTAATGGACTTGCCACGTGTTTATGACAAAAAAAAATAGGTATCTCATCTTTTTCCATGTTGATTTTAAATGATGAAGTGATGAAATCATATAATCATAGAAGATTAGGATTGGAAGGGAAATATAATATCATATCTACCTTCTTCTGCACTGACGAGTCTGTCTTTGAAAAAAAGCAAAGCAACACAGAGAAGGTTAGAAAGTTTACCTGCAATATCACGTATGATCACTGACAGTCTATATATATTATGGGTATATGGGCCATATCCTCAGCTGGTATAAATTGGTTCAATGACATCGAAATGTGGGGCTGGAAGGGACCTTGAGAGGTCAGCAAGTCCAGCCTCCTGCGCTAAGGCAGGGCCAAGTAAACCTAGACCATCACTGACAGCTGCTGGTCCAACCTGTTCTTAAAAGCCTCCAACGATGGGGACTTCATGACCTCCCTTGGAAGCCTATTTCAGAGCATAAATAGCCTTTGAATTGGAAAGATTTTCTCAATATCTAATCTAAATTCCCTTGCTACAGATTAGACACACTACTTCTTGTCCTACCTTCAATGGATACGGAGAACAATTGATCACCATCCTTTAGAGCAGCCATTAACATCTTTGAAGACTGTTATCAGGTCCCCTCCACCCCGTCCTCTCTTCCCAAACTGAGTGTCCGGTTCACAGCATCAAAGTAACAAACATGTGTTCTACATTTTCCAAAAGTTCTTTATCCCAGAAACATCCTGTGATTGGATCTGGTTCCTACCCATGGGAGGTGTAGCATTGGGTATATGAAGTTAAGGTTCCTTGAACAGGAAAAGAGTACAGTAGAACCTGATTTTGAATTCCTGGGAGACCTGCTATCTGGCCTCCAGGGGCCAGGTTTTCAAAAGAGCTCAGCACCCAAAGCAACCTTTGAAAATCTGTACCCAAGTTACTTCTGTCTAGGATCAAGCATGATGTCTAAGGGTATGTCTACACTGCAGTCAGGCGGCACAGTGGCAGCAAGTGTAGACATACCCGAGCTAGCTGTGATGTAGCTAACTTACTAAAAATAACAAGATAGCTATGGTGACATGGGAGGCGGCATGGGCTGGCCACCTGAGCACAATCCCACACAGGACCCTAAGTATGTATTGATTAGTTCAGGTACACCTTGGCATGCTGTTCCATTTGCAGAGACCTTCCCTGAAATAATTCCTACAGCCGATCTTTTAGAAAAATATCCAGTCTTAATTTAAAATGCCCAGTACTGGATAATCCACCATGACCCTTGGTAAATTATTCCAATGGTTAATTATTCTCATTGTTAAAAAAAAATTGTACACCTATTCCCAGTCTGAACTTGTCTATCTTCACCTTCCAGCTATTGGATCATATTAGACCTTTCTCCAATATATTGAAGAGCCCATTATTAAATATTTGTGCCCCGTATAGGTACTTACAGACTATGATTAAGTCACACCTTAACCTTCTCTTTGTTAAGATAATAGACTGAGCTCCTTGAGGCTATCCCTATAAGGCAGGTTTTCTAACTCTTTAATCATTATCATGACTCTTCTCTGAACCCCTTCTACTTCTGCAACATCTTGTGTGGTATGGGGTGCCCAGTGCTGCTCTCAATAACCAGATATGGCCCAATCATTGAAGGCATTATAATATTCTCTTTGTTATTCTCCATCCCATTCCTTCTGCACACTACCATCTTGCTGGCTTTTTTGACAACAGTGGCCCATTGTGTCATCTCTGCAGTGATGCCCACGTCCTTTTCTTGGGTTGATACAGGTACGTTAGAACCATGCAAAGTATATGACTAATAGGAATTTGCCTTTCCAATGTGCATGACTTTTCACATATCAATGCTGAATTCCATCTGCCATCATGCTGCCCTTTCACTTAGCTGGGTTCAGTCCCCACGAAATTCTTCATTGTCCTCTCTGGTCCAGATAGCTTAGAGAGGGCAGTGTAGAACTGCACGGAGGTATGCTGTACCTATGCCAGGGGAATCCTGCCCTTGCCTATCGTAGCTCAACCGCTGCCCTTGTATGTTGCGGGAGTAGAATAAGGGCACCAGAATCAGTGTCCTGATTAGCAAACTGAGAATGCATTTAACTCCAGATGTCTTTAGCCTCGCCCATTTTCTGTCCGCACACTGTATTCTTTACTTCATTTACCCTATACTTCTTTACCCCTACCAGAGGACCAGCCATGTTAAGAGGACATTCCGTCTGTCCCTTCCCTCATTCCGTCTGTCCCTTCCTGCCCCTCCTTCCTCCACCCCAGGACAGTTTTTGAGAGGGAGAATGTAACTGTCTCATTGAAACACACAATGTGGTACCTTTCTGAGTCCTAGTTCCCTTCCTGCTTGGCTGTTGGGACAGTGCAGCTGCACACTGACCTGTACTAAAGGCTGACCATTAAGTCAGAATCTAGCCCTTTAGGAGTAACAATATTTCTCAAAATATGGGGGTGGGGGAGGGAGGGAATGTAATTTTAATGTCCCGAAAACAACTGAGGGGATTTTTCCTAAAATGACTGAAAAGAGTATGGAACTGATTGGCTAATTCACTGGTTACATACTTGTCTCTGAAATTAGTAGTCTCCACATATATTATTTTTTCTACTTACTTTTTGTGTGTGCGTATGGGTGAATATAACAACTGAATAAATATAAACATTTTGCAAAACTTTACATTAATTTGCCCCATTTGTTACCTTTTTCAGAATCTTTCTTTCTGTTTCCTAAAATAAAAGTCAGAGATAATATATGAAAACTACCATGGTGATGCAAAGAGCTTAGCAATTACTCATTACCTAAAACCCTACACTCTTAAAATTCCAAAGGCTCATAGATAGGGAGTGGTGTGTTTTTTTTAGATGTTATTCAGTGGAAATCACCTAGCAGGGTAGTAAATTTACTATGCATTTTAAGCCACATGGGGCTAGCTCCAGAGAGGATAGAGATTCAGCACTACAACGCCTAATCTCTAGGTACTTTGCCTTCCAGTGCAGTGTACAACCTGTAGTTAGGCACCCACGTTCCCTATACAATACATGGGGAGAGTTAGGTGCCTACGAATGGGATACACAAAAGCTATCCTGCTGTGAAGGGAAATGACTAAGATAGCCAATAAGAATTGCTATCAGGGGTGTGTCTAACTCCACTTAGGATTCACAGCCATGAAGCTTCTCTGAGAGTTAGGTGTCTAAGCCCCACCTTTTGCCACACAGATCTAGGTTCCTGTCCCTTCTCTTCCTGAGAGGAGCTGGGACTTGACTTTTGTCTTAAACGACCCCATATC
>ML681222.1:66318-88450 GCA_007922225.1 Emydura subglobosa
GTAATATAGTAGGTTTTCATCTGAAAGGTAACTATTAATATGTGCAGGCCCTAATTTGCATGTTATGATTTTGTTTTGTGTGCAACCATTTGTTTCCATCACTCCTGTTTCATGCAGAACCTCCAGCCTTTCTTAAATAAAGCTACTTTTGTTTTATTACAAGTGCAGTGGGTTATAGAGGAGTGGAGGTTTAAAGTAAAACTGGGTACACTGCTCCTCTGTGAGCAGAGGATCTGGGATTTCTGTGCGTAGCCAAGTGTCAGGGCTGGGTACCACAGGGGAACACTTCAAAGAGATTGGGAGACGGGTGCATTCATTATTAACCTGCAAGGTGAAGGCAGGGCTGGCATAACCCGGAGGAGAGTGCGTGAGTGACTGAAAGGATAGTGGCGTCAGGGAGCTGACATCCACCAGGCACAGGGAAGATTCCTTCATGCTGGAGGTGATGGTAACAGTGATTCACAGCCCTGGGTACCCCGAGAACTGTCCTCAAAGGTGCCTAACTCCAAGAGAGAGTACATGGCAGATAATCCTGAGTGGAGAGAGGTGCCTCCTTCCAGGGCATACTTAGGCTTCAAACTCTCTTTGCGGATATTGATAAATTGAAGCGGGTTCAGAGAAGAGCCATGAAAATGATTGAAGGTTTGAAAAGACTCCAGGAGCTCAATTTATTCGGCTTAACAAAGAGAAGGTTATGGGGTGACTTAATTACAGTCTATAAATATCTACGTGAGGAAATATTTAATGCTGGGCTATTCAGTCTGGCAGAGGAAGGTATAAGACAAGTCAATGGCTGGAAGCTAAAAAATGTAGAGTGGAAATAGAGCATCAATTCTTAGCAGTGAGAGTAATTAACATTGGCACAATTTACCAAGGGCCTGAGTGGATTCCCACAGGGCCATGTGCAGGGATTTAAATGTGACTATTTTTGGAGGAGCACTTTAAATACCAGCCCCCCCACACGGTGCTCCTGGGCCTCCTGCCTGCACCACCCCTTGGCCCCAGCTGCCTCCCTCCCCCATTGTCCTGAGCTGCCTTCTGTGCACCCCAAGCAGGCTCCACACATTTACTGGAGGCGGCGGGTCAGGAAGGGATGGGACACAGCAGGGTTCCCCACGCCCCCTCTGGCAGAGGGCTGTGCTGTCAGCCCAGCTTCCCTGCTCCAGGCGCCATCTAGTGGAGCTCATCGGGAGCGCACTCAGTCCTACTGCCAGCCTGGCAGAAAGGGGGTAGGATGGGCTCGGGGGATGGAATCCCGGGGCAGAGGGCCGGGGTGGAAGCTTGGGGAGGTGGTGGAGATGGTTATTGGAGGGACCCGTGCTCCTGCTTCTCCAAAAGTTCAGCTCATGTGAGTTCTGTGCCAGAATGTGTCTACACAGACCAGTCAAAAGCCCTAACTCAGTTATCAGTTTGGTGTTGTGTCTCTAAGATAAAAATGAACTTGTGGTGGGTTGGAAGGTTTCTTTTTCTCCATTTATATCCACCAGCAGCTTCCACCGTGACAGTTCCTGTCAGATTTTCTAAGGAGCGCTGCATGCTGGGTAAATGGCACGTGAGCTCTTGACAATCCTGAAAACCTAATTGTGGGCGCTGATCTCTCCCGAAAATAAGCCCAGTCCAATAACAGTGTTTGTCAGCAGTAATGAACAACATCGTTTATTGTTGAAGGCATGTAATTAGGATGGCAGAGCACAAAGTACAGAGTAAAAACTACAGTTTGAATTTTGTTGGGTAGAGACCCGGTGTCATAGGTTCATAGCCATAAAACGAGTAACAGTGCTGTGTTAGAGATGGCCACAACGGTGACATGCAGGGAAATGAAATTCTAATTCATGGGTGAGAAATTTGATTTCAAAGATACAGTGCGATCAATGAGTGGCAGTGCCACTTTAAACTCGTTCATATTTTCTTACAGAACAAATTCTCATTGATGTTTCTTTGTGGGAATTCTTAAAGAATGGATAAACCTCTCCCGAGAATGAACAATTGTTAAATGTGAACAACACAGACATGTCAGTTACATTGAAAAAGATCACCTCCTTGTCTTGGTAACTAAGGTAAACTCCAATTTTCTTGGGCTTTTTCTTCACCATGACCCGAGTCCATGGATCTGTTTTTGCCCAATAATCTCTCCCACTCAGACCCAGAACCCAGAACCCCTCTTTAGGGGACAGAGAAAGTTTTCCTTTTCTCTCTATGGATTTTCTGGCTACTCCCAGGTCCCAGTCAGTGCTGGCCTGGACATCCACCTCCCAGTAGTGCTTTCCAGAGGAGAATCCTTCAGAACCCAGCACACAGACAGTCGAATCGAACCTCTCTGGATTTTGCTTAACATTCTGATGTCGGGCTTCATGAGTAAAACTCTTCATATCCCCATTGATGGAGAGGTTGGGATGGGCTGTGTCTGCATTGAGAGTGATGTCATCTGCAAAGAGAGATTTGGATTTAAGAAACCTTTTTTTAATGCCAGTATAAACTAGAAAATGGGAGTTATGCCTTGAGGGCCAATTCCTGCTGTCCTCACTCAGGCAAAACTCCCTTTCGATATTGACATTCTGACAATTTGGTTACACTGAAATATTTCTAAGATGTGATAATTGATTGAACTTTACATGAAAATGGAAGGGATCCTGTAACGTTTATCTTATTGATACTCAAATATATTGTGCCAGATGCTCACATAAATTACACTGGTTGAAGGAAGTGAATGAGAAAGGCCTGAGATGAGAAGAAGACACGCCTCAGATTTCATCTCTGTGTTAGCAATATGTGCTTTTTCTAGTTTTTTAATATATGAATATTATTTCTGATTACCAGGAGACATGTGTTTTCTGTTACCTGCATACTTGTGAGTCCTTCTCCACTCTGAAATCAAAGGGAGAAACAACAGACATTGAATTCAAAGAGGTCCGTACTACTGATTTTCCCAACAGAAATGTCCCAGGCTGAGGATAACTGAGGATGTCAGACACAATACAGAGTGATTTACTTGTGCAGAAAAAAGGAATTAAAGCACACGAGTGGTACACACACACTGTGCCTGTTATATTCTTTTGGGGCCCATTTGTGGCTCTTATGGAGTCTTGAGCTCTGTTCCATCATTGGTTCCCCCCTCAGGCTCAGGCAGAGATAGCAGATCAGAAGGAAAAGTGTGGTGACACTGGTAATGTGGGAGCTGGTTTATCTCTGTCTGGTGCTGCTGTCTTCCCTGACATGAGAGGGGGAAAAATGGGCCACAGCAGTAAGGGAGTTAGGAGGTGAATGCAAGAGAAAGACCTTGGTCCCCCCAAATAACCTGGAGGGGAGTGTGTTTACGGGTGGTGAGGGGGAAGAGTGGATGAGACAGAAAAAATATCATTGTACAAAGATAACTGAGGTAATCAGACATTTTTGTCATAATGTTATACCTGTGCATATTGATATTTCAGCTGGGTGACACCTTTCAAAGTCAAATTGACTCAGACCTACAAGCTGTGTGGGATTTCAGATGGCCTCTGATTTTCCTGGCGTATAGGATTTCCCTGTATTTCATAGGTTTTCAGTTGTTTCTATAGGGTAACCCCGCTCTGAAAGGCTACCTACCCCTCCTTTGCATTGCAGCCACTCAGAGTTCCTCCTGTTGCAAAAGAATCCCAACCAGATTGATCTGCCTACTGTAAAACTCCCCCATTAAGCCTGTCACACCTTCACTATCTCAAAAGTCATGACCCTGCTCCCATTATTGACATTAATGGCAAATTCCAAATCACATAATTGGAGACACGTTGTCAGGTCCTAACTCCCTTTATATTCAGAGACATGTAAGGACTGATTTGGGGTGAAATTCATCCCTGGACAATGAGCAAGCACTGGGACTATGCAGCACAAGATACTCACATATGCCCCAGTTTGAAGGGTTAGGTGAGATTTAAGTAACACACAGTCCATGGCACAGGGAAGACTTTCACACAATGGGAGCAGAAAGAGGTCTGCAGCATTCAACCATCCATCCTAGCAAATTTTATCAAAATAATATTCAAACAACAACAATCCTTCAGTTCCTGTACTACTAACTGTGAGAACTTCATGTCTATTTGCATCTCTTTTCCAGCATGGAACTGAATTGACTTTTACATTCAAAGAACCAATGCACACTTACTCAGTTCTTCTTCGAGTTTATCTGCAAAGAAAAACAGAATTTTTTAATTCATACACCTTGTGAATTTCAGTTGTGTTAGCTAGCAGATGTAAAGTGTCTCCTGTAACACTTCTAATCTGACACCCCTTACCAACTCCATTGTGAGAATCCAAACCAGACTCAACCATCTACTATAAACCTTCCCAGTAAAACTTGTCACTGCAGTAGAGGCAATAGTGAGCAATATCACTGCTTTAGAGATGCAACACGTTCCCTCTTTCTGGAGTCCAAACACAACCCCTGAGATAAATTAAAAGATTATTAGGAAAAAACATTTTTTTGTTCCTATACTGCTAACAGTGAAACCTTCAAAGCTCTTTATATAAGTTTTACCAGTACAGTGTGTGTAATAGAATAGTATTGAAGAAGAACCAATTCTGTTACTTTGTCTGGTCTGATAATCCTTTTATTGCAGTCATTTGTGTGTGTGTAATGGGTTAACAAATATTCACAAACATTATATTTTAGCCACTCCTGAAGAGTTTCTAATCTGCAACATCACACATACTCCACTGTCACACACTCCCAGCTGCTGGTAATTTATAAAATACTGTAAGAACAGAAATAGTAAAATGCAAGAATCAAAGTCAATGCTACTTGAATACCACTGCGGATTGCTAGATTCCAATGCCAGAAGAGACCAGTGTGATTATATGGTCTGAATCCTGATATAAGACAGGACACAGAACTTCCTCAAAATAATTCCCAGAGACATTTGGTAAATGTTTCCAATGGTTAGTTACTCTCATCATTGAAAATTTACTCCTTATTTCCAGTCTGAATTTGTCTAGCTTCAGCTTGTAGCCACTGGATCGTGTTACACCTTCCTCTGCTAGACTGAGCTCGTTAACAGAGAAGATACAATGCAATCCAATGGAAGTTGAAATTAGACCAATTCAAGACAGGAAATTAGAACTTTTCACGAAGGAAGGATTGAGATTTTGGAAACACCCCATTTCAACATTTGTGTAATGGAAAGCTTTGAATTTTCCAGTCAAGAGACTTTTTGTTTCGAAATTGGAGTAAATTTACACTAAAGTGGGTGTGAAAAATATTAAAAAAAACCCCTTCAAAATCTAAACAAAACATTTCAAAATGATCAAAACAACATTTCAATTGACTGAAGCTGAACTGGGTGGGTGTAGGGGACTTTTGTTTTGTGAAACATTTTAAAATTTCAATTGTTCATCCTGATTCAGGATGGGAAAATGTTTTGAAATGTTGAAAATTCTAACGGGAAAGGAAAAGCATTTCCCGCCCAGCCCTCCTCCTAACAGAACACAAGAGAATACTTTGATAAAGAGCTGCTTGGTGAATAATAAAGTTTGAGAACTTTGTCCTAGCTCTTGTAAAGTGAGGTAGGAGGATGTCAGGTGAAAAGGTAAAGAACATGTCCCCACCTTCTAACACGGCCCACCAACACCTTTTCATCTTCTGTTAGGAGCACCAGTGTATGGTTTTACACGTTCTGCTGATGCACACAAGGAATGTGCTGATGCCTTCAGCCCACTCATCTCAGTACCCTGGTAGGAAGGGTCCAATCTATGCTGGCTCTGCTACTCTTCCCTCTCTTGCTTCACCAAGCTCCAAGGCCCAGGAATAGTAATGAAAAACTTCTCACTACCAGACCCCAAAAACATGCGGGTGAGAGGAAGAGATTCCTGGCTGCATCCCTCAGGGGTACACCCTGACCGGTGTGACAGGGCTTGGAGCAGCTCCAACATCCCTGAAGCCTGGCAGGATTGTGTGTCTTGCTATCCCCACACATCCAGATGGGCAGGTGTGTGTGTTTGTCTGTCTGTAGAAGAGACAATTGACAGATATGGCAAAAAATCAGCCAGGGTAATAGATGTTTGATATTTTGAG
Organism: Emydura subglobosa; assembly: GCA_007922225.1. Taxonomy (NCBI): domain Eukaryota; kingdom Metazoa; phylum Chordata; order Testudines; family Chelidae; genus Emydura; species Emydura subglobosa. Next base: position 72,362 of record ML681222.1, read on the forward strand.
TATGGGAGACCCACATGCATTCACTATCTCAAAGGGTGTTCTTTTACATTCCTTATGGAAGTCCATGGCAAATTCCAAATCACATAATTGGAGACACATTGTCAGGGACTAACTCACTGTATATTCAAAGGCATGTAAGGCCTGGTTTGAGGTGAAATTCATCTCTGGACAAAGAACAAGCACTAGGACTATGCAGCATTCACTTATGCCCTATTTTGAAATGATAGTTGGGGTTTAAGTGGCACACATAGTCCATTGCATAGGGAAGGCTTTAACCCAGTGGGAGCAGGAATAGGTCTGTAGCATTCATCTGTCCATCCTGGCAAATTTCATCAAAATAATATTCTAACAGCAAAGATCATTCAGTTCCCATGTTTCTAACTGTGAGAAATTCATTTCTATTGGCATCTCTTTCCCAGCATGGAACTGAATTGACTTTTACAATCAAAGAATCAATGTACACTTACTCAATTTGATATGGACTTCATCTGCAAAGAAAAAAGAATTTTTAAATTCATACACCTTGTGAATTTCAGTTGGATTAGCTAGCAGATATTGCACCTCTCCTGAAATGCTTCCCATCTGACACCACTCACCAACTCTATTGTAGGAGTCGAAGCCGGACTCATCCCCATACTGTAAAACTCCCCAGTAAAACCTGACACTGCAATAAAGGAAACTCTAAGCATTGTCACTACTTTAGAAATGCTATTCATTATCTTTTTCAGGAGTTCAAACACAAACCACGAGAGAAATTAAAAGATTATCAGGGAAAAATATTTTTGCTCCTAAACCTCTGCGAGTGAACCCCTTCACAGATCTTTAAAAATGTTTTACCCATATAGTCAGTTTAATAGAATTATACTGAAGAAGTACCAATTCAGTTACCTTTTTTCCTGCTTTGATAGTCATCTCTTATTGCAGTCACTTGTGTGTGTGTGTGTGTCTAATGAATTAACATATACTCAGAAACATTACATTTTATCCATTCCTGAAGAGTTTCTAATGTGAAACACCCCATATATTCCAATGTCACACACCCCCAACTGTTGTCTGAATGCCCAGTACCCAACCAAACTCATCTCCCAGCCTTGACAGACCTTGGGAAAACACCTCACCCCATGAAGAGGAAATCCCATGCCAAGGAATGGTAATGGAGAGACTTCTCACTACCAGACCCCAAAAACATGGGGGAGGGAGGAAGAGATTCCTGGCTGCATCCCACAGGGGTACACCCTGGCCAACAGGGCTTGGAGGGGCTCCAACACCCCTGAAGCCTGGCAGGAGTGTGTGTCTTGGTCTCCCCAGGCCTCAAGAGGGTCAGGTGTGTATGTGTTGTGTAGAAGAGACAATTGACAGATATGGGAAAAAAATCAGCCAGGGCAATAGATGGTTGATATTGTGAGTATCCACCCACATGCATTTGCTATCTCAAAGGGTGTGCTGTTACTTTCAATATTTAAATTTCTTTCAATTGTTTTTAAAAAAAATAAATACAATTTCAAATTTAAATTATTTACATAAGAAATAAATTACAGTTTGTATGTCAACAAATCAGCATTTATTAGCTCATGTTTTGTGAAAACCAGATTAAGGGTTGCTAAGTGGAGGAAAGATATTAACCAGCCCTTCTGAGAACATTTTCATCAGACTATGGTTCAACATAGTCTTTTGTTCAATTAAATTGTGAAGAGTAGAGAGGCTGTGAGGTGCACTTTAATGGATGAAATAGAATTCTCAAAGATATTCAAATAAGTAAGTACCCTATGACAGACTGGATAGGAGCTGAAGTTGGGGACAGGGGCAGAGATCCACAAAAGGACTTAAGCACCTAGCTACCATTGTAGGTGCCCAACAAATCAGGGGAAGGGTGGATATGAAACACAGAGAGGAAACAAGTAATTTATCAGTCTCTTTAACAAAGGCTGAGCTGATGAAGATGCAGCCCAAATCGCTTTTGCTGGCTGAAGCAACCCACCTAATGAAGAGAGTGCGACTCTCTGGTAGCTGCTCCTGGGATGTCAAATACAGCATGGGAAGATTCCTCACTAGAAACTGCCAGATTAGCTAAAGTCCTTGTCATCCGATCCAGCAACTCATATATCAGCACCACATCTTCCAATGGTGATGAAGCTGAAGTCACCCCAACATTCTCCTCCAGAAAGTGTTTCTCCACAAAATCTGGATCAGACTCTTAAAGCGCCACTGACTCTTCCTCTTCTGAGGAGATGTCTCTTACCATTATAGGAGACCCCTCAGAACTCTGACCCATGACTGAGTCTGCTTGCAAAATCTCTTTTCCAGATCAGTCCCTGGACAAGATCCCATTCTTGATATTGCCAGTTCCCTCAGAACCAAATGTCTAGGCTGAATACAAGAGATTGGAGAAAAGCCCTTCTCTGGGGAGCCTGATGGAGTCTTAGGAGGCTGAGGCATAGGAGAAATCTGAAATTCTTCAACCCACCTTCCCTTCCCTTCTCAGGAGGACTGTATATGTATCAGAACTAATAAAAACTTTGGATTCCAGTTTCAGTGACAAATAAGGATTTATTACTGGCTATGATGAATATGATTGCTATGAATTGATTTACATATCACTATGCACTGTTGGTGAAGCCATGGTGGTCTCAGGATATTAGAAAGACAAGGGAGGTGAGGTAACATCTTTTATTAGAGCAACTTCTGTTGGTGAGAGAGAGAGACAGGCTTTCGAGTTTACACAGAGCTCTGCATCATCTTCTCTCTCTCACCAACAGAAGATGTTACCTCACCTATCTTATCTCCTTACATGTCACTGGCAATTCTAGTGAGAGTCTGAAAAGTGATGGTGGGAGAGGTGGTGAGTAATGATAGTCTCTGTATTTTTAAAATAACAGAATAGGGCCCAAAGTGCTGGTAGTGGTGCAGTAAATAATTAAGCTATTATTGTTAATATTTAATAAGTTCAACTATCAGGACTCCTTAAAGGGAAGGAGAGGGAAAAAATCTAAATGCAAACATGATCAGACAATGGTTTTCTTGTCTTGGCAAATTTTTTGAGATTTCCAAAAATATTTCCTGTCCCGAATCAGAACAAAATGTTGAAATCTTGAAAAATGTTAATAAATAGGAAATATGAAAAAAATAAAATAAAATTGATTCGGATCAATCAGAACATTCTGTTTTTGATGAATTTGAAATGTTTTGCTCAGATTTTGACCATATTTATTTTTTAGAAATTACTTAACTGCAATTAACTTAAATGTTGAAATGAAAAGTCATTTTGAACAGGAAAATCAGAAGTTTTCATTTTGAAAATGTCTAAACAAAACATTCTGAGAAATTTGAAACCTTTTCGGCCAAAAAATGTCGAGCCAAAAGTCCATGGAACCATTAACCCTTTCCCGTTAAAAGTTTTGGTCTTGACAAATTCATGTTTTGTGAAGGGAAAAAAAACCTTTTATCAAAATATTCCTGGCAGCTCAACTTATCACTGGGGATTGAATCTAGGATTTCCTTGCTCAGAGCATTTGTCTCTAGCATTGGAGTCAAAAGGCTAACATCCCTTGCTTAAAGCAGTACTATGCTCAGATCCAGGGGGCAGATTTACACCGTAAGTGGCCCTAGGCATAGCATCTTCAGTGCCTCCCCTGCCTACAGATGACCTTCGTGTTTTCCATGTGGAAAAGGGGGGCAAAAAGGGAGGGAGGGGCTGGCTGGGCCAGCTCTGCACAGAGGGGTGGGGGGAGGGGAGAGGGGCTGGGACAACTAGCTTGGCCAGCTCTGAGTGGGGCGGAATATACTCACCCTGAATCTGCCCCCGGTCATATCTGGGTTCTAGCAGTAAATACAATAATAATAAATAATGGTCATTAATACTAATTAACAAATACTGTACCTGAGGAGTTGAGTTTTCTATAACACATTAATAAAATATCCATTTTTTATGAGGTTTGCTTTCCAATATTTTTGATTCCCCTCCCCCCCCCCCAAAAAAACAAAACAAAACAAAACAAAAAACAAAAACCCCAAAACCTGAAACTATTGGTTGAATTCAAAGCAATTTTGCCAAATAGTTTCAGACTCCGAAGAATGCGTTTTTTGGCGTGCACACACAAAAAAACAAATCATCAAAAAATGATTAATACACATCTGTTGATTATCTCACTACAGTGTCAGCCCCTAGAAGAGGATCTAATGTGCAAGTGGTAGTGATTGGTTGGGGCACAATCTGTCTGAGGTCCTGAATCATTTGGGTCTCACTGTCTTAGCGACAGCCTTTCTTCCAGTTCCCTTTCATGGTGGTGTGATTAGCTGGAGTATTCATGCTTAGCCATTGTCAAGATGATGCTCAGTAGTGGGGCCTCAGCTCCAGAAGTCTACCACAGCTTATGCTTGGCTGATTTTAGGATGCTATGGAAAATGAATCAGCTTATTTTAAAAATGTCTTAACCATAAAGTTTTCCTGTTGGGTAATTTTTATCTTCCAGCAAGTGAAGATGAGTAGGGCAGAATAATGTTTTTTTCATTTTGGGTAATATTAATTTATAGCTATATAGTGTACTCTCCTATTAAGGCAATGGGCTTTGAATATAATTTATGACAAGCTACTTTTTGAATTACAAATGCATGTTTTTTGTTTGTTTCTTTCTTAATGTCAGGAATATGTTAAATGTTTCCTACGCTCTGAAACAAAAATATATTGAACAATTTCTTTGATACTTAAAGAATCTTCCCATGTAAGAGAAGCAGATGGGAGCAGAAATTGAATGAATAACGAAAGCACCAGGGTGGATAACAATCAATTTAAAAAAAAAAAAAAATCAGATTAATTTAAATCAGATTTTTAAAATTTAAATGTAAAATCTTTTTCTTTTTAAAAATAAACCTATTTAAAACGAAATTTGCAATATGACTTCCTATCTTAAGGCCTAAACTTACTATAACCTATTAAAAATAAAAAGACATGTTTGCTGCCAGTGTTTTAAAGAAAGTAAAAACACTGAACAGATGGACAACACGAGCTAAGCATCTAGAATCAGGTTGCAGAATTGCTTAACCAGCTTTTGACAGCAGTAGCCTCTTATGCGGGTTCAGTGAGAATGTTTTCTTCTTTTCAATTTATTCAAATAGTCAGTTAAATGATGAATTTATTCAAAATTAAGAAACCAATTGGAAGTTGAAAAAGCAGGAAAACTTGTTTTCCTCTTCCAGTGTAAGAATAAAAACTAGGTGTGAAAGGATGAGCTCTGCTAGTTCTAAAAACTTGAAGCACACAGTGAATAGAAACAATAAGTTCAGTTCACTAACTACAGAGAATTCTTTGTTTAAATGCAAAACATGTTTTAGTATATATCGAACACGTATAAAGAAATTTTATTCTAAAATTAATCATCATAATAAAATGCTGTATCGTGTATTTTAATTGAATGGCGACTTCCATCCAAATACAATTTGACAAAAATAAGGTGCAAAAAATGTATCATCTGATAGATAAGAAATGCATCATTTTCTATTTTCTAACATGATAAAAATGTAAATTTTAAGAAACTTAGCTTAACATGTATTTACTATTTAATTGCCTAAAATAGTGTATAGCTATAGCGGCAACCTCCGGTATAGCAAAAAGTATCTAATTTAGTGTAAAGGCTCTATTTAATTGCAAATCAACATGTTCTAATAGTTACCAATCAATGAAAATCAACTTTTCTTTAGGAAAATAACTAAAAAGTACAAATACAAAACACAATTAAAATGTATTTAAATCATGATTTAAAAAAGGGATTGAAGTAACTTTGATTTAAATAAATCCACCCCGAGAAACACACTGGTATTTTTCCTTCAAAAAAGACCAAAGAAATAGTGCAGTGGTTCTGAAAGAGCGGTCCCCGGATCTCTGGGGAGGGAGGTGGAGTCTGTCCCTTAAGGAGTACTGCAGTGGTGGTAGAATGCACCAGAACAGTGTTCTGACATTTTGCTGCATGGCGTGAGAGGTCATTTTGTTCTCCAAATGGCATCCTTCATACAGCATGACCTCTCACGCACCATATGTGAAAGGTCATGCTGCTGGGGGGGCATTCCCACACTGGTGGGGGTATCCTGGTACCATCAATATTTGCCCATTCCAGGACTACACCACAAAATAATTTTAGTTGAAGTGAAAAAAAGGCTGATATGATAACTAGTAATAATTGCAGACTGTGTGCTTTTAGTTCCTTTGTGATTCTTATTTTAGTTCCAAAAATATATTTTTAAACAATAAATTAATCCAACTAATAGAATAATAATAATAATTAATAATAAAATGAAACTGGTATATAAAAAAGGAAAGTGGTCCGGGAAATTTAGTCACCTACCAAAGGACTCCCTGGAGGAAAAAAGTATGGGAACCACTGACATAGAGAACTAACGGCAGCTAAAAATGCACTGTGTTTTCCCAATAATACTTTTCCATGTAAGCAATTGTTGCAGCTGCCCCAGGGATGTTATGCAGTTGTGAATGGGAGGGAAGGTGGAGTGTGGGTTATCATGAATGGGAGGTTGTCCTCTAGAGGGTATCCATCACAGAATGTATCTGTGAAGACATGATCCATACTACAAATGGCCTAGCGAACCTCAGATTATACTGATGAAAAGCAAAACATTTTGAATTTGCTTTGAAGAAATCTAGAGAAAGTGTAATGGACTCTCCACATTATTATGAGAAAAAAATAGGTTTCTCATCTTTTTACAAGTTGGTTCTAAATGATGAAGTGATGAAATCATATAATCATAGAAGATTAGGATTGGAAGGGAAATATGATCTCATATCTACCTTCTTCTGCACTGATGAGTCTGCCTTTGAAAGAAAGCAAAGCAACACAGAGAAGGTTAGAATGTTTACCTGCAATATCACGTATGATCACTGACAATCTATATCAAATATTTATCACAGCACTTTCATATTGTCCCTAGAAGTATCCATCTGCTAGTGTATATTATGGCCATATCCTCAGCTGGTATAAATTGGTCTAATGACATCGAAATGTGGGGCTGGAAGGGACCTTGGGAGGTCAGCAAGTCCTGCCCCCTGTGCCTAGTCAGGGCCAAGTAAACCTAGACCATCACTGACAGCTGTTTGTCCAACCTGTTCTTAAAAGCCTCCAACGATGATGACTTCATGACGTCCCTTGGAAGCCTATTACAGAGCATAACTAGCCTTTGAATTGGAAAGACTTTCTCAATATCTAACCTAAATTCCCTTACTACAGATTAGATACACTATTTCTTGTCCTACCTTCAGTGGACACGGAGAACAATTGATCACCATCCTTTAGAGCAGCCATTAACATTTTTGAAGATTGTTATCAGGTCCCCCCCAACCCGTCCTCTCTTCCCAAACTGAGTGTCCGGTCCACAGCATCAAAGTAACAAACATGAGTTCTACATTTTCCAAAAGTTCTTTATCCCAGAAACATCTTGTGATTGGATCTGGTTCCCACCCATGGGAGGTGTAACATTGGGTGTCTGAAGTTAAGGTGTCTGAAGTCGTGAACAGGAAAGGAGTACAGCAGACCCTGATCTTGAATTCCTGGGAGACCTGCCATCTGGCCTCTAGGGGCCAGGTTTTCAAAAGAGCTCAGCACCCAACACAACCTTTGAAAATCTGTACTCAAGTTACTTCTGTCTAGGATCAAGCATGACGTCTAAGGGTACGTCTACACTGCAGTCAGGAGGCGCAGTGGCAGCAAGTGTAGACATAACCGAGCTAGCTTTGATGTAACTAACTTGTTAAAAATAACAAGGTAGCTATGGTGACATGGGAGGTGGCATGGGCTGGCCACCTGAACACAGTCCCACACAGGACCCTAAGTATGTATTGATTAGCTCAGGTACACCTTGGCATGCTGTTCCATTTGTAGAGACCTTCCCTGAAATAATTCCTACAGCCGATATTTTGGAAAAATATCCAGTCTTAATTTAAAATGCTCAGTAATGGAGAATCCACCATGACCCTTGGTAAATTATTCCAATGGTTAATTATTCTTATTGTTAAAAAAAAAATTGTACATCTATTCCCAGTCTGAACTTGTCTATCTTCACCTTCCAGCTATTGGATCATATTAGACCTTTCTCCAATATATTGAAGAGCCCATTATTAAATATCTGTTCCCCGTATAAGGACTCACAGACTGTGATTAAGTGGCACCTTAACCTTCTCTTTGTTCAGATGAATAGACTGAGCTCCTTGAGTCTATCACTATATGACAGGTTTTCTAACTCTTTAATCATTCTCATAACTCTTCTCTGAACCCCTTCTACTTCTGCTACATCTTGTGTGATATGGGGTGCCCACTGCTGCATTCAGTAACCAGATATGGCTACATCATTGAAAGGCATTATAATATTCTCTCTGTTATTCTCCATCCCTTTCCTTCTGCACCCTCACATCTTGCTGGCTTTTTTGACTGCAGTGGCCCATTGAGTCATCCCTGCAGTGATGCCCACGTGCTTTTCTTGGGTTGATTCAGATACCTTCTAATATGCATGACTTTTCACATATCAATGCTGAATTCCATCTGCCATCATGCTGCCCTTTCACTTAGCTGGGTTCAGTATCCATGAAGTTCTTCATTGTTCTCTCTGGTCCTGACAGCTTAGAGAGGGCAATGTAGAGCTGCACGGAGGTATGCTTACCTATGCCAGGGGAATTCTTCCCTGGCCTATCGTAGCTCCACCGCTGCCCTTGTATGTTGCGGGAATAGAGTAAGGGCGCTAGAATCGGTGTCCTGATTTGCATATTGAGAGTGCATTTAACTCCAGATGTCTTTAGCCTCATCCATTTTCTGCCGCACAGTGTATTCTTTACTTCATCTGCCCTGTACTTCTTTACCCCTAGCAGAGGACCAGCCATGTTAATAGGCCGTTGTTTCTCATTCTGTCTTTCCTTTCCTGCCCCTCCCCCTCCTCAGGACGGTTTCTGAGAAGGAAAGTGTAACTGTCTTACTGAAACACACAATGTGGTACCTTTCTGAGTCCCAGTTCTCTTCCTGCTTGGCTGTTGGGACAGTGCAGCTGTACACTGACCTGTACTCAAGGCTGACTGCTAAATTAGAATCTAGCCCTTTAGGAGTAACAATATTTTTTAAAATATTGGTGGGGGGAGAGCGGAGGAATGTAATTTTAATGTCCCAAAAACAACGGAGGGGATTTTTTCTAGAATTTCTGAAAAAAGAATGGAACTGATTGGCTAATTCACTGGTTATATACTTGTCTGTGAAATTAGTAGTCTCCACAAATATTGTTTTTTCTGCTTACCTTTTGTGTGTGCGTATGGGTGTATATAATAGTTGACTAAATATAAACATTTTGCAAAACTTTACATTGATTTGCCCCATTTGTTACCTCTTTCAGGATCATTCCTTCTGTTTCCTAAAATAAAAGTCAGAGATAATATATGAAACCTACCATGGTGAGGCAAATAGCTTAGCAATTACTCATTACCTAAAACCCTATACTCTTAAAGTCTCAAAGCCCCATAGATAGGGAGTGGTGTGTTTTTATTAGATGTTATTCAGTGGAAATCACCTAGCAGGGTAGCAAATCTACTACATATTTTAAGGCACATGGGGCTAGCTCCAGAGAGGATTGAGACTCAGCATTGCAATGCCTAATCTCTAGCTAGGTACTTTGCCTTCCAGTGCAGTGAACAACCTGTAGTTAGGCACCCACATTCCCTCTACAATACATGGGGAGAGTTAGGTGCCTATGAATGGGATACACAAAAGCCATCCTGCTGTGAAGGGAAATGGCTAAGATAGCCAATAAGAACTGCTGTGAGGGGTGTGTCTAACTCCACTTAGGACTCACAGCCATGAAGCCTCTCTGAGAGTTAGATATCTGAGCCCCATCTTTTGTCACACAGATCTAGGTTCATGTCCCTTCTCTGCCTGAGAGGAGCTGGGACTTGACTTTTGTCTTAAACGACCCCATATCCTGGTGGTTAGGGCATCCCCCTGAAAAGGGGCAGGGAAGAACCCAAGGTCAAGTCTCTGCTCCTGTCGGGCAGAAGAGGGATTTGAATCTGGGTCTCCAACTTCTTGGGTGAGTGGTCAAACCAGTGAGCTAATGGCTAGAAGGGCATCAGAGACACCTCTTCTTCTAGCATCACGTTGTGCAAGGCAAATCTGCTGGGCAATGTCTAGTTCGACTACCCTGCTGAGGCTTATGTGTGAGCCAGGCACCTGGCCATCAGGACATAGCTGGCTTTGTGTATGCCCAACAGCAAAAATGTAGGCGTTATGGGGACTTCACCAATGCAAATGTATGTGATGAGGCACTTCAGATAATTACAGGGTCAGGTGGCAGCAGAGTGGGTGTTTTAAGGGTCTGAATTTTGGGTGTAGGCACCTAAATGCCTAAACCCCTTTGTGGATCTAGCCCCAGGTCTGTAGCTATTCTCTATAATCTCTTCTTTGGCAATTTAACACACTGCAACATGCAGAAAAAGAAATAAGGATTGTCTGCACTTGGTGAGGAAAGCTCTTTAGGGAAATGGGCTGGGCACCTTGTTTGTCCTGTCAAGAGTTCAGTGTGTCTGTTGTGATGAAAACATTTAGGGTTACCCACACATTAGGGCAGTCAGTGAACCCATGGGGAGCAACTAGCTTGGCCCAGCCCTTTCCCAATGTACAGGTATTCCCATGGGAAGCACCACCAAATATCTGCAGAAATTCCTTCTGGTCTTCAAGCACTTAGGCTTGGATTATAAAGCCAGCTCTCTCTCCTCCTTTGCTCAGGATGGGGGGATGGAATTGAAATCTGGTTTCATGGTTTGTCTGTCTATAATGAAGTGAACCAAAAGAGTGGAGCCAGACATCCATAAAAAGGTGAGAGAATGAGTCAAAAACTGATTCCAAGTTCTGGAGTCTGTGTCTAGTAATAATTTATACCACTTCCAAGTGGTGGAGCAAAGACTGCAGCACTTACTCACCAATATTCACCTTGATGCCAATTTCAGTAAAGAATATATTTAATATATCATCGTAGCCATAGGCCATTGCACACAGAGCAATAAATATAAAAATTAATTTAAAACAATGGTCAATAAAACAGATACAAATTTTAAAAACACAAAATTAGCACTACCCTAAAATCAATTACACCTTTAAAATCACAACCCCCTAAACCAATACACAAAACCAAGATTTAAAAAAAAAAAGGAATACGTTATTTCATTTATGTCAGAAGTAGTTTTTCTTTTGCATACTTTTTTCTACAGAATTTGACCTTATATCATAAATATGAAGAAAGTTTAGAAATGTAGAAGAAAGATTTTCCTACTTAAACAACAACAAATGGAGATGATGATCAAGATGAGGATAATAAGACTGAGGCTTACAACCACGCCAGTGCAAGTATTGTTATCCATTTTTTTCTGTAGAGCAAGACATAAAAAAGGGTCATTAGTTACAGAAAATATCCAACAAATAGATTTGTACTGCTCCAGAAATTTCTTTCCAATTTAAAGACAGAGAAAGATTCTCGGTTGTTTGGGTCCTTTGCTGTGTGTTTGATGAAAGCAAAATTACAATTATTTGACAAATGAAATGGATACAGAACTGTTGGGCTTTCAAGAAAACAGGGAGCAAAGCACCATAATGTTTTCTGATGTTTTTCATGTATTATTATTATTAATCCTCAGTATTAAATCAGGAAGATTTTTTTAAACAAATAGCTTTCACCACATACAAAACCTTTAGGCACAAAAAGGGGAAAGCCCCTGTCTAAAATTTAACCCCATGAGTTGCCAATGTATCTTGACCACAGACTGACTCCACAGAATTCCCACATTTTAGGTTCCCCAAATGCACTTGTTCTCCTTTGACTTTCCTCACAGCCTTCACTTTGTCAGTTCTCTGATTTCTGAGCACATAAACATCCCATCTCAGGTAGCCCACAATAACAGTCTGTTTCTTTTTCCCCGTCTGGTTTGCAGACCATGCAGAGAGCTTTATAAATCTGATATTGACTTCACGATGGTCATTGCAGTCCTTTATCTGAGACAGTAGAGGATCCTGCCTTTAGATCCAGGAAGTCTAGGTTCAGTCACAGCAGACAACCTTCGTGAAGGCATTGTTACAAGTGGGCACTAAGTGGCAGATGAATTTCTGAGGGACACTGAAGCCCAGGGTAGCCTACTCCAGCCAGTGTGTGTACGTAACCCATGCTGAAACAGCATTGCTTTCTGTTCGCTTCTAGTGACTACACTGTGTACACAGGTATATAAGTCTGCTAGTGCTTCTGAACCTGCACTTTGGGCAGCTGTAGTCTGTGCTTTCAAATCTAGAAGTCCTGGGCTCAGGCCCCTTTCGGGGCGTTCTTATACTTAGCATTCATTTAATGTCAATTTTGCATGAAATAGAACTAAGATTTCAGCAGAAGTAAACCTGGATAAATACTTTAAACAATTATATGAATATTCAGTTCAATCTTTTAAATGAATTCAAACCATAAAATATGCAAGCTGTTCCCCCAGAAGTAAATCATGCAGCTTGTTATATTGCTCTGTTATTCAGTCTTTGGGTTTTGCTATATAAATCTGAGCATCTGGCAGCCTTCATGCCCATGTTGATCCACTGTACAATGGTTTGCTCAAATGGCTTGGAAAATTACCTGTAGACCTGATATTTGCCTTTCACTTTCACTGATAGTGGTGAGCTATCACAGAGGATTTATTTATGAATTCTTAGTAACTGGATAGATAAAAATCTGCCACGTTCACATTCTTTTATATTAACATACATTGAAAAATTCCTTCTTTTAACTTCCTCATGCAGGGCTGGATCCATTGCTCATTCTAAGTAGGGGAAACACTTTCACTGACGTCAGTAAGCATTGGGTCAGGCACATACAAAATCTGAATTTGTCAAACAGATTTTCTGGGTGAGTGGATCTGTTATTTCTGTGAACTGCATATTTGTAAAAGGTTTCTATGGCAGAGCTGAAAGAATATTAAGAAGAATAAGGTTGGGGGAAGAGATGTCCCTGGTCTGTTTGTGAAGCATCCCTCTGAACCTGCAGGCAAAGCAATGCCACATGAGTCAGGTTAGCAGAGTTGGTGGCCAAAAAGGGGAATGTGAGGATCAGCAGAATTCCAGTCAAAATGAGGAGTGTTGTGTTGAACAGTTTGATGTTAGGGTCACCTATAACTGAGATGATACTTGTCACAGTTCAGGGCAACTACACCTGATTCTCTGTCATGGCCCACCAAGGACACCTGCTTTCAGGCTCCCAACTCCACAGCTGTCACCTCTCTTGAGTGAAGACATGCTTCTGTCTTTCTCCCTCCCCACTGGGTTTTTTCCAGGCTGCACAGTTCCCTTTCTACACTCTGATATCCCAGCAAGCCAGGCTGCCTAAACAGGCTAGCGACTGTGCTTTGCTTTCTCTTTAGAGCATATAAACAGTGTATTGTGAAGGGAAAAGAAGATGGGGTCTCTGTTTATTATGAGAACTGATCAATAGAAATGGCTGCAAAAGCCTGAGATTGAAAGTGCCTTTCTAGCAGATGTTTAAATCTTAGAATATTAAGAGTTAACAAGATAGTTAAAAGGCCTAGACGCCAGCAGGGATGGAATAAAGAGAAAGATCTTGTAACTTGGATAAGGAAAGATGAAAATACTGAGCGAAGAAAATTCCTAGATAAGTAGTTTTTTTAGTATGTATGACCATGGAAACTGACGTATAAAGATTTGTTTGTGTGAGGCTATAAAAGCTGTTAAAATGTTATGTTAAATTGTCACCCCTTACATTGTAGGGACCACCTTCTTTACGTAAAGAATAAACTCTGATTTTGCTAATCTGTTATTTGTCTTATTCTGGACTATCCGCTGGGCATTGGACTTGTATGTAAGGACCCCTGAGTTTGGGTTCTTCCACAGTATACACTGTATAAACAGTGTAGTTGTATTTAGACTTCCAAAAGATCTTTGCGAAGGTTGCTCATAAGAGGCTACTAAAATTTAAAAATCCTTACACTAAAAAATCCCAAAAAACTAAGCATTAAGTACTATAAATATGAATGTTCTGAACATAATTGATTGTTTATTCATAACACCACCAGCTCCACTATAATAATTAACTGCTTGTAAACATCTCTAAAAAAATGTTTAAAAATATCCTAAAACCTAATGGTAATAATTCACAAGTGAAGGAAAGTGCTCAATGCGTATCAAAAATGTAGCTGATGTGTAAATTGTAAGGCAGTAAAAAAGCAAAAAATATATTTTATATTTTATTTTAATAAAATAATATTAATAAAATGCGTATACATATAAAGTATAATAATTGTATTATATTCATAAGTACAAAATAACGTACTAATGTAATAAAATAAAAATGTAATAATTTTAGTAAGTATAAATAAAAAAATAAATGCAGTTTAAATATTAAAACAAAACAATGAAAAATAATTACTGCTTCAAAAAGAAAAACAAAAAAAACTCTTTTGTTTAAAAAACTTTACAACCCAAATAGCCAAAAATCAAAATAACCCCCAAAACCAAAAAAGTTTCACAGCCCAAAACAAAAACAAAATAAAATATAAAACAAAAATAAAAAATAATAAAAAAGTTTTCACACTTGCGGCCTCAAACGTAATTAATACATACATCAAACAAAAAAAGCTATCTAACATAACAAAATCCATAGACCCAAACAAAAATAAATAAAGTATAAAAGTAAAAAAAAAAAGCCAACCTAAACTTTAGGCTCGTTCTGCATACCCCAAAGACCATTGTGTTGCGACCGACAAAGCCCAGCTCCAATGTCGTGTCTGACCCACTTTGCCAGTGGTTTCAGCTCAAGCAACACAAAGACTAGTAATTATATCTCCTCCTGCAGAACTGTGTGTGTGTGTGTTTTAGGCAATTGCTTTTAAATGTTTTTCTTTTTGTATTCATAATAAACGCGGCATACTGCCTTATCCGCTGAATAAGATCCTGCTGTTTATTTCATAAGTGTAACATTTTGGTGGAGAATTGTGAAAGGGGGAGATTGGTATATGCTGCATGTATTATTAAATTTGGTGTGCACACCTTGTAATTATTGATTAAGAAAATACTTGCCACATGTGGGGCATTGTAGCTGCACTATTGTATTGCCATGTGTGGGGCGTTGTAGCCACAGCATTGTTATATTGCCATTTGTGGGGCATTGTAGCCACATCAGCCATTTGTGATGTCATTCATAAGGCACTGTAGCTGCACTATTTGTGCCATGTGTAGGGTGTTGTAACTGCACCCCAAAATCCTTAGTAAATAAGCAGGAATAAATTTAAGACTGTGCCAAAAAGTCAGGATGTTTAAAAAAAATAACCCTAAGAACTCTTCACCCTCAGGGGACGATCCTAACATCAAACCCCAATCCCTGCCCTTGGTTAAAGACAATTCCCCTTTCAGTAATATATTGCAGAAATTCAGACCAAGCCCCTGGACAGAGCAGGTTTTAGCAGACGTCGGTACCATAGCAGACTTAGTGGGAAAACTGACCCAGTATCTGGCAGTATACAATCCTTCTGGAACAAAACAGAAAAATGCAGCAGCGATTTGGCTTTTGTAGGAAGCCTGTAACACAGGTACTTGCAGTCGGCACTCGACCAGGAATCAATTACCTCCTTAACAAAAGCTCCATAAGGGCCCAGAAACAAATTAACTCCCTCCAAAAAACCCTACCCAAAAATAAATAAATTAAATAAAAATACTAAAAAAAATTATTCAATAAAAAAATCAAGCAGTGCAAAAAATAGTAAAAAGACTAACCCTAGAGCAGGGCAGAGCACCTGCTAATCATAGCTGTTGTAAATCCCTAATTAAACTCTTAAAAAATGTTGTTGCTTTTAGCCTGGAACTTAAAATAATCTTACAAGGCTAATTGGTTGCTTTTCATCCCTCCCGCCCCCTTTCACTTTTGTTTTTCTAAAATTTCAATGAAAAGTTTTAACAAAGCACAGACTAAAATAGCTGTGTTGCAAAAATTGTACAAGTGAAGGAAAGTGCGCAATGTGTATCAGAAATGTAGTTGATGTGTAAATTGTAAAGTAGTAAAAAAACAAAATTTTTAAAATATTTT
>ML681223.1:2472-37317 GCA_007922225.1 Emydura subglobosa
ATCATCTGCTAGGATAGGTTGTAGATCTTTAATGATGTGTTGGAGAGATTTTAGCTGGGGACTGTAGGTGATGACCAGTGGTAGAAACTATAGTGAAGAATAGAATTAACAGACACGTAGATAACCATAATTTGTTGGGGAAGTGTCAAAATGGCTTTTGTCAAGGGAATTCTTCATGGGAGTCACCGAGCAGGTGGATGAGGGAGATCCAGTCAATATTGTGTACTTGGATTTTCTGAAAGCCTTTGACAGGGTCCCTCACCAAAGGTTCTTAAGGTAATAAAGTAGCCCTGGGATAAGAGGGGAGATCCTGTCATGGATCAGTAACTGGTTGAAAGAGGAAACAAAGGGTAGGAATAAATGGTCAGTTGTCACAGGTGAGAGTGGTAAATAGCAGCATCTGGCAAAGATCTGTACCGGGACCAGCGGTGTTGAAAATATTCATTCATGATTTGGAAAAAGGGGGTGAACAGTGAAGTGGCAAAGTTTGCAGAATTTACAACATTATTCAAGACAGTTAAGGCGAAAGCTGCCTGTGAGGAGTTGCTGAGGGAGCTCTCACAAGTGGGTGATTTGGTAACAAACTGGCAGATGAAAATCACTATTGATAAGTGCAAGGTAGCATACACTGGAAAAATAATCCCAACTGTACCTATGCAATGATGGGTTTTAAATGAGCTGTTATGACTCAAAAAAGAGATCTTGGGGTCACTCGGGATAGTTATATAAAAGCTTCCACTTAACATGCAACAATGGTCAAAAAGGCGAACAGTATGTTAGGAACTGTTCAGAAAGGGATAGAAAATAAGACAGAAAATATCATCGTGCCTCTGTATAAATCCAGGGAGTGCCCACACCTTGAATACTCTGTACAGTTCTTGTCAGCCCATCTCAAAAAGGATATAGTGGACCTGGGAAACAAAGATGACAAGACACGAATGGTGTGGAAAAAGTGACTAGAGACGTGTTATTTACCCTTCCCACAATACAGAAAACAGGAGGTCACCCAACGAAATTAATGGGCAGCAGGGTAATATGAGGGGAAGTACTTTTTCACATGACACACAACTAACCTGTGGAACTCATTGCCAGGGGATGTTGTGATGGCCAGAGAACTGGGTAACTGGGCTATAAATAAAGAAATAAATTCATGAAAGCTAGACCCACCACTGGCTATTAGCCAAGAGGCTCAGGGATACAACCCATGCTGACCCTCTGATTACCTGCAGCTGGGAGTGAAAGATGGATGGATCACTCCATAATTACCCTGGACTGGGCACTCCCCCTGCAGCTCTATTATGGCCACTGTCAGAGACAGGGCACTGAGCCATCTGGACAGTGGGCAGAGCCCATATGGAAGCTCTTATGTTCTTAGTGACCCAGGTGGACCTTGTTTTTAGTTCTCAGCAGAACCATGGCACTAGCCATGGCACAGCGCCCCCTACTGCCAGGTTGGGGCACTGGGTTCAGTTCTGCCTTAATAGGGGGTGTCCCTCCTCCTCACTCTGTCACCGTATTATTTGTTTCAACACTGAGTTTCCCTCGAGGTCTCCCATCGGGGCACAGGCTGGGCCTGTCTCTGCTCAACTTTTATGATCTGACATGGTCAAACCCCAGGAATTACATTTTACTGCATCAATCCAGCCAGTCCCAGCCAGTGAGTCCTGCACTAAGCCCAGAACTTGTGAGTGAGTCAGAGCAGATCTTTAGTAAGAGAGCAACATGTCTCTGGCCTCCCAGCTCTGCTGGCGCCCCCACAGTCCAGACCTACAGCGCCGTGCCCTGCTGTTTGAGTACTGACCCTGGAGAAAAACCCTCACTAATACATTGCGTCTGAAGGTTCTTTCCATGCCTGTAGGAGAAAACGTAAGCAATATCTCGGACTAGAGCTGAGACTCTGCAAACCTAGTTCATGAAAAATATGAACAGAAATAAAAGTTTGATGTCCTCTGAAGGATGTAGAAAAGCGATAGTGGTTCCTCTCTTTTCTAATTGGTGGTGGTGGGAGGGTAAAGTTAAGAGTGTTTATTTTCCCTCCAAAACTGAATGAAATCTTCCCTCTCACCACAATCCCATCACCATCAGTATTTCCATTTTGAGTCCCCTCCCCCCCATCAAAAAATGAAAAATTTCAGCCAAACTAAAAACTTTCATTTTGGTCACAATGGCATTTTCCATTAAAAATCAGCTTTGAACAGGAGTTTTCAGCCAGCCAGAGTTTGAGTTTTCAGAACTAACGACACCTTTGTTCCCATCTCTCTCACCAGAGGGCTCCGGGTGCAAACTCTGCCCCAGGGACTGGCAGCTGCATGGGGACACGTGCTACTGGCTGTCTAAAGAGCGTAAAGCCTGGACTCGGAGCCATGAGGACTGCTCGCGGAAGAGCTCTCGCATGCTGGTGATCCAGAACCAGCAGGAGATGGTAACATAAAATATAGGATCATAAACCTCCAGCTGGAGAGAGACAGGAGTCACTGAGCACAGTCCCAGTGCCGCGGGGTTTATATCCAGCCTGCCTCAACCCCTCTGCCTCATTTCTCCTTGTCCCCCAGTTAATGAAATGCCCACTGGGGTGTTTTCTCCTCTTCTTGGAGTTTGGCTTATGAACACAGAGTTCAGAGCAAGAACACCACAGACTTTCCAGCCCTGACGTCCTTTCCCAGCTGGTTCCTGCAGCCTTTGCACCCCTAACGGCTGCCCTTGTAGCTCCACCTGGCCTTTACACCTGTCTAGGGGCGCGTAATCGCAGGTGAGACTGAACCCAGGACCCCCTTAAAGGGCCAGCTCAGCCTGTGACCCCCAGCCTGGTACTGGTGTTGCCATGTCTGCACAGAGAGCACCACATTTCCTGCCCTGGCCCTGAGACTCTGCCCGCCCAGGGGAGAGGGTGAATTAGCTCAGGTGCAGATGGGTTCTCTGGCTCACATCAGGGGCAGAGCAACTGTAGCCAAGAGCAGGTATCGAACGGGAGCACTCAGGGAATTCTAGCCTGTTATGGCACATTCACCCCACCCCTTGGCTTTGCACTTCCCAGGATTTCATACAGGATGTCATACGAGGAGAAAGCTACGTCTGGATTGGACTTAAGGTGACACCCCTGCAGGGGACGTGGACCTGGGTGGATGGGTCCCCGTTAGACCCAGCACGGTGAGTGCTCCCTGACGTATACTGTTGGACAGGTGTTTGGGGAAAGCTCCACTGTGTGACTTGCTGATGTTCAACGTACGACGTCTGTCTAAGGCCTGGCCTATACCAAAAAGTTTTACCAGCCTAGCTCCGTTGGTTAAAGGTATTTCTGCTGCGCCAGCAAAGGCCTTGGTGTAGCCACCCCTGTTCCTACACCGAGGGGAGAAGCTGTCCCGTCGTTATAGGTAGAGTCTTCAGTGCAGCGCTGTAAATGTAGCCAGTCTTAGTCTGAGCATCTCTCACGGTGTTTTTAAATAGGCTCCATACTGCACAGGAGGCATTTTATCCTTGGGACAGCTGTTTAATTCCCATCCAACAAGCGTCCTCCTGCTCATGTGGTTCCCCTTTTTGAAGTTAAATGTTACTGTTCTGGGCTTGTTTGGTATTTCTCTCCCCCCAGCCCACCAGGACACTAAATGTAATTTACACGGTAGTGGCTATTACCAGGCCCTTCAGCTCTATTCAGCCCCTGTGCTCCACTGAAGATAAAGCAAGAATCCCCTCTCCCTGTGCGGGGCCAGGATTAGCTGCTCCAAGAAGCCGGCATTGAGAGGGTCTAGAAATGTTTTCTCTGCAACATGCACCGAAGTGACATTTAGTCCCTCTGCTCCAGTTACTTTAAGTTATGTAGCCCAGTGGAACAGCATCAACAGCAGAGACTAAGGGACCCCCCGTCCACCTCAGATTATCCTATAGCTCAGAGTTAGCGACTGCTGCTCCAGAAGACTCTGTGCAAATCTCTTCACTGCAGGCACAAAGAGGAGTTGAACTGGGTTCTCCCACTTTCCAGACAAGTAACTTAGAGCCCAGTGGTTAGTGGATCAGGGAGCGCTTGCTCTTCCCAGCCGTTTTGTGTGCGCTGGCCTGTAGGGGCCCAATCCAGCTAGCGCCCTTTGCGCATGCCTGTCAGATCATGGCCCCCAGGCAGTTAGGCAGTGGAACGCCCGCCTGCCACTGGCTCCTGCAGCACACTGGGGCGTAGGCAGCCAGAGGGAGGCAGCAGCGCAGATGGTGAGAGGCACGTAGCAAACCTTGACTCTGCAAACGTTGGCACCGAGCAGTGTAGGCACATCCAGGGTTTGGTGGTGGCTTAGCTGGGTTTTGTGAATCCCAGGGGGACGTGATTCTGGGAGGCAGGTGCCAAAAGTGACCATTAGGTTCTTCAGTCCCTCTGTGAATCCAGCCCTCACTGTGCATCTGGAGAAGCCCTCAGGCTCCCTGCAGCCATCAATTACTTCGGTCACAGGGTGCAGGTTTCCTCTCACTCAGGAGACTCAGACTTGGTTTTCAAGGAAAGCTGAGGCGGGAGCTCAAGGTGGCTGCTTCCAACCAACCAGTACCAGGTCACCAGCCCCATGAGATTCAGCCTTGTTGGTTCCTTGCCAGAGACCCCCCCAACTCATCTCACATGCTGGGATGTTGTCTCAGCTGAAGCTCCGCAGGAACATTACAGAGATGAAGGGCACCACCAGAGCCAAGCTTCCCCTTAGAGAAGGAAGCTCAGAAAAATATCATCTCTGGCTCTTTGACAAGGGAAGGGAAGCACGACAGCAACTTTCTCTTTACTTCTGCAGCTTCTCAGTTTCGGGCCTTGCGGAAGGGAACCGCTGTGGTCGGCTAAAAGGTACCCAGATTCAGTCTGATGTATGTGGTTCTGAGCTCAAATGGATCTGCCAGAAAGAAGCTGCCATGATATAAACCATGGGATAAAGGAGCCGTATTCGTGTCTCTGTAATGCAAAGTACCTGCCTTTCGTCTCATGGGGCAAGAGCGTGGCTTTAGGCAGAGCTCCAGCCAGGGCAGAGCGTAACCCCAGGAGCTCTGGGACTCAGCTACACCTTCAGCTCACATTTCCTCCAATTGTTGGATTGGTTCAGAGTGAAAGCAAGTGGAAGCTGATTGAAGAAAAGTAGAGAGATCCAAGCTGTGACCCTTCTGTGCCTAGGGTAGCCACCTGAAAATGACAAGGTCAGGGCAGGCTGTAAAAGGAGAGCAGATTCTCCCTGCATTGGTGGGTGACACTGAAGTCAGGCTTCCCAACCAGCCACAAACAGTGCTTCTGATTCCCCACACGGGTTATCAAGCCAAAATACAAATATACACAGCCCCCTTTACTGCATTTCAGCCTCTGGCTCCCAATCAGCCACTAGGTCCAGTAAAGAGACCAGTTATTTAAATTCTATGCTCTTTACTAAAGGTTTCTCCTGACCCCAAAGCCACAGCACCAGATCAATATAAGTTTGGATCTTACCTGAAATACCACACTGCCAGCCAATCCTTTAGTAACTAAAACTAAAGGTTTATTATAAAATGAAAGAAACAAACCATAAGAGAAATGTTAAAGGATTAAAGCAATTAGATACATACAAATGATTTAAAAGTCCATATGTATCTGGTTTTTAGTAGAATTGTGGAGTTTGCAGGCTTGTATAGTCCCTCTGGTGCACATCCCGTACCTGGCTGGGTCTCAGTCCTTTGTTTCCCAGTTTCAGTTCAGGTGTAGATGAGCTGATCCAGAGGTAGATGGGTGGCTAAAAGCTGAACACGACTGAAGACAAAATGGATTCCAGGCCTCTCCCTTTCATGTCCTCTGGCCCTTGCCATGCTGCTTGTGGAATTTCACAGGAACCAAAATGGAGTCCAGAGTCACATGAGCAAGTCCTGGTGACTCATCAGGTATATCTCTGCTTTCTCCCCCTGGGCCCCTTGCACCTGTGAATGTCTTAATGGGCCATTAAGCAGGCTAGTGCTGCAGCCATCCTATCTAGGGTGTGACCCAGATAGCACAATTTGAAATACTGATATAGCAACCATATCCATAACTTCCCTTACATATGTAACACATGAACACAAACATCATCATCTTACTTAGCACATTATAGGCTTTCCAACATTACCTGACATGGCATATCTCACATGAATTATTATAATTTTGACATACTGATATCACACAATATAATAAATGTCCCCCCCCCTCCCCCCAATCCAGCCAGCATGACACTCCCAACGCGAGACTGGTGTAGAAGGGAGTAATCAGAGCTCCTGAATACACCTCAAGGGCCCCCCTTATCCAGCCAGCATGACACAAGCAGTGGCCAATAGAAACACCGGAAACAAAGGGGAAATCTGGGGCTGTCATAGTTGTCAATTTCATGGCTCAGCTAGAGCTGTGAAACTGACAAGTTCTCTGGGCACTGGGCTGTGAGCCAGGGACGGGGGCTGCCATCTGGGCAAGTTGCAGCGGCTGCCAGCCTGGGAGGTGGGCGACTGCCACCTAATCTGAGCTGGGGCAGAAGAGGCTTCCATGCCGGCTGGGACCCAGGGATGTGGGCAGGCAGCTGCTTCCTGTCTTCAAGCTGGGGCGCTGGAGGCTGTCCCTCAGCTCAGAGCCAGGGGACAGGTGGCTGCCACCCAGCTGCGAGCCCAGCCCATAAGACGCAGGAGGCTGCCACCAGGCTCCCTTTCACTGTGTTTTTCCCCAGGTACACCCTGCTTGTGTCTTATGTATCCCCAGGGGTACACGTACCACAGGTTGAGAAACTATGTTCTAACCCACCTGGCTCCAGGCAGAGACTGAGCAGACACCTCTCTCCTTACGCCTACATACCAAGACTGGGGCAGCTCACATACCAGGATGCAAGCCAGATCAGCGAGGGGCTTCACCCCTGCCCTGCACCCTTGGGTGCCTTACACTGCCTTGCTGCAATAGCTCCCACCTGGGACCCCCAAACAGCCTTCCAGCATGTAAGCCATGCCCTGAGTGGATGTGACTGCAGCCTGCCAGTCACACTTGGGTTACACTTGGGTTTTTACCAGCCTTGGTTAGTGACCCAACACTTCCAGTCTTGGATTTTCTCCCAAAATGTATGTTCTAGACTGCCCAACCCTCTCCTGGACAGTCCAGAGATATTACATCTGTTTTTCCTTTAAAGCTCCAAATAGACTCATAGAATCATAGAATATTAGAGTTGGAAGGGACCTCAGGAGGACATCTAGTCCAACCCCCTGCTCAAAGCAGGACTAACCTCAGCTATATCATCCCAACCAGGACATTGTCAAGCCTCAGCTTAAAAACCTCTAAGGATGGAGATTCCACCACCTCCCTGGGTAACCCATTCCAGTGCTTCACCACCCTCCTAGTAAAAAACTTTTTCCTAATGTCCAACCTAGACCTTCCGCCCTGCAACTTGAGACCGTTGCTCCTTGTTCTGTCATCTGCCACCACCGAGAACAGCCTAGCCCCATCCTCCCTGGAACCCCCTTTCAGGTAGTTAAAGGCCGCTATCAAATCCCCCCTCATTCTTCTCTTTTGCAGACTAAACAAGCCCAGTTCCCTCAGCCTCTCCTCATAAGTCCTGTGCTCCAGCCCCCTAATCATTTTGGTTGCCCTCCGCTGGACTCTCTCCAACTTGTCCACATCCTTTTTGTAGTGGGGGGGCCCAAAACTGGACACAATATTCTAAATGTGGCCTCAACAAATACGAGAGTCCCCTGTAGCACCTTAAAGACTAAGAAATTTCTGCAGGCATAAGTTGTCATGGGCTGCAACGCACTTCATCAGATGCATGAAATGGAAATCACAGATAGGAAGTGTGTATATATACATCCAAGGGTAAGAAACAAGGGCAGAGGGGCATTGCTGACACGTGATGGCATATATTACATTAGTAGATGTGCCGGTGAATGCGCTCCTGGTGGTGTGGCTGATGTGGTTAGGACCTGTGATGGTGTCACTAGAGTTGATGTGCGGGCAGAGCTGGCAACGGGGTTTGTTGCAGGGGTAGGTTCCTGAGTTAGTGTTCTGGTTGTATGGTGCTGGTGTGTATTTGCTTCAGGCTGGGGGGCTGTCTGTAAGCAAGGATAGGTCTGCCTCCCACAGCTTGAGCGAGAGACGGATCATCTGCTAGGATAGGTTGTAGATCCTTAATGATGTGTTGGAGAGATTTTAGCTGGGGCTGTAGGCGATGACCAGTGGTGTTCTGTTGTTTACTTTGTTGGGTCTGTTCTGTGGTAGGTGACTTCTGGGTACCCGTCTGGCTCCGTCAATTTGTTTCTTCACCTCTCCAGGGGGGTGTTGTAGTTTTAAGAATGTTTTATGGAGATCCTGTAGGTGTTTGTGTCTGTCTGAGGGATCGGAGCAAATCCGGGTATATCTTAGGGCTTGGCTGTACACAATGGATTGTGTAATGTGTCCAGGGTGGAAGCTGGAGGCATGAAGATATGTATTGCGGTCACTTGGTTTTCGGTATAGGGTGGTATTAATGTGCTTATCCTTTATTTGTATTGTAGTGTCCAGGACGTGGAACAACTTGCACCATTAGTGGAGTTACCCAGACAATTGAATGTAAACCCTCTGCAATGGATTAAACAAAAAACAAAACAAAACAAAAGACAGGATTTTCAGTGAGTAGGAGCAGAGGCCATAAACAAAGATCCGGCACTTTGTAGCACTACAACAAACGATGCTGGATTCACCGACAGTTTTCTGAAGGAAAAGCTTTCCTGGGGTGGTGCTAGGACAGTGAAAGCTGAGGCTGGCATCGTGGCTCTTTCCTCAGGCAGAGTCCCTGGTCCAGCTGAGGCTGGGCTGGAAAGGCTGATTTGAGCAGTTTTACTGGCAGACGAAAGAGGTAGCAGAGGTGGGTGTGCAAAATGTGCAAATGATCTGTTTGGGGGAAAACTAGAAAAGTCGTGTTCTGCCCAGGGATGCTCAGCCCATTCCCTGCTCTTCTGCAGTGGATCAGATGGGACGTTGAAGAGAGATCACTGGCTGGTGTTTCCAGCACTAACCCTACAAAACTCTTCTTATGAGCCCCCATCCGCAGCCGGCTCCTTTGCTTTTGTGAACACACCTGGTTCGGTGCAGATGCAGTATTTCTCACTAGTGCACAGTGAGGCCCGGACCCCACCCAGATCGTCCAGATACGCGCAGTCACCGTCTCCTCCTATCAGGAACCTGCAAGACAGAAGCCACAGAGCTGGTGGCAGGTCGGGGTTGGGCGTTCCCAGTCAGTCATGGACAGGGGGAGACATTCCCGCAGCGCAGGGAGCTGCTGCATTCACAGCCCCTCAGGATTCCCTTTCCTGCAGCAGCCACAGGCCCCAGCCCAGCCCCCGGCAGAAGGGGGCAGTTAGAAAGGGGGCAGTGGGGCAGCAGGGACAAGAGAGTTTCTAAGATCAACTGGCCTCCATGGAGCCTTTATGCTGGGTGGATATTTTAACCCCAGTTCCTGCCCCCCCACACCCAGCTGGGTTTGGAGGGGCCCCTGCAGGCCCAACCCACCCAAACTGCCCCAGGGGGGAAGGTGCCGGGTGAGTGTCAGCGAGGGGAGGAGCACCAACGTGGAAGAGAAGAGCTGGGTGCAGGACTGGGCAGTTCACATCAGCTGTCAGGGCAGCCCGGGTGGGGCAGGGCTGAAGCGAAATGCCAGCAGCATGGAGACTGCAGCACAATCCCAGTGGGCCGTTGTCTGACCCCAGCCATTCACACAGCGTCTCCCCTGAGAGCTGGAGACCAGCATATCAGACCTGGGAACAGTGCGGGATCCAGGCAATCCCGGTCCACAGGCAAATTCTGCACCTCCCTGGTCCCATCCTGGCCCCAGAACAGCCACATCTGCACTGGGAGAAGGCCCAGCACCACTCCTTGGGCAGACCGGGATCTCCCCTCCCCCAGATCACCAGCCTCTGGCTCCAGGTGGGCTGGGATCTATCCCAGGGAGGGAGAACACATGTCCCACCCACCTCAGCAGATGGCTGTGGGTGGGGGAGGGTGTGTGTGTGGGTGGGAACACAACACCAGGATCAACCCAGCAGAGCTCTGATGGCAACAATGCAGAACCTTCTGCTGGGGTGGGCCCCCGCAGGGCAGCAGATTTCAGGGTTAACACCTCACTGAGATGCATGGAGCAGTGCCTCCCTCAGTGCTACTTCTCAGGCTTTCTGCAGACTCAGGCAGGCATCGCTGGGTTGGTTATTCTCTGGGGGAGGCAGGGCGGGTTGCAGAGCCCAAAAGCCCACACAGCTATTTCAGCACCGTAGCACTAGCTCAAGTCTGTAGCCCCAGCTCTGAAGCTTGCTGCCGTGGGTGGTTTTGCAGTGTAGACGTGCGGTGAGTACTCAGGACATTAACACGATGTCTGCAGTGTAGACAGGCTCCTGCTGGCTTGGCTGGGCTGAGTGGCACACATAGCCATGTGGCTGTTGTGGCACAGGTGGGGCTGGCGTTAGCCACTCGGTCTTTGACCCTAGTGCGCTGGCAGGATTGGCTGCCCAAACTGGCATCTGTGCACAACACCACACTGCTAGCTGTGCCTGTCTGCCCGGGCTGGGGGCACGGTACCAGGCACAGTGCAGACGGACCCTCCCCCCCAAGCAGCCTTGCTAACAGACACCCCGCGATGCAATCACAAAGCCAGGCTGCTGCCTACATTGGGGCATTCTGGCTGGAAAACGTGACAGTATTTGACTGGGATCAAACAACAGGTCATCCACTGACCAGCTTCCTAAGCCTCCTCTGGGCCCATTTTCCAGTGTCTCACCAGCCACAGAGGGCTTTTCTTTTAAAAATGCAGTTGAGCTGTAAAAACACGTGACAACAGCCACAGTGGGTCAGACCAAGGGTCCATCTAGCCCAGTGATGGCCTGTCTGCAGACACTGGCCAGTGCTACATACTTCAGAGGGAATGAACAGAAGAGAACAGGGCAATTATCGAGTGATCCATCCCCTGTCGTCCAGTCCCAGCTTCTGGCAGTCAGAGGTTTAGGGACACCCAGAGCATGGGGCTGCGTCTCTGAACACTGGGCTAATAGGAGCTGGCAGACCTGTCCTCCATGAACTGAGCTAATTCTTGTTTGACTCAGTTATACTTTTGGCCGTCACAACATCCCCCGCAGCAAATCCCACAGGCTGACTGTGCTGTGTGAAGAAATACGTCCTTTTGTTTGTTTTAACCTGCTGCCTGTTAATTTCACTGGGTGACCCTAGTTCTTGTGTTGTGTGAAGGGGTAAATAGCACTTCCCTCTTCACTTTCTCCAGACCAGTCGTGATTTAATAGACCTGGATCATAGCCCCCCTTAGTCATCTTTTGTCCAAGCAGAACAGGGCCAGTCTTTTTAATCTCTCTACATACAGAAGCTGTTCCACCCCCTTAATCCTTCTTGTTGCCCTTCTCTGTACCTTTCCCTGTTCTAATGTATCTTTTTTGAGGTGAGGTGAATACACACAGCATTCAAAGTGTGGGCGTACCGTGGGTTCATACACAGGCTTATGATATTTTCTGTCTCATTGTTGTGCCAGGGTCAGACCAGATGGTTCCCAGACAGTGCTCGGTGGCCGATATATCTCAGCCTCTGGATCAGCAGGTCCCTTGTCCCTGGTAGCTGAGCAGGGGTTACTCCAGGTTAATTAATGCACCGGGAGCCAATAAGTTCCCACCTAGGACTTGTTAAAAGCCTCCCCTCTGGGCAGAGAAGGGGGGGGCTGGAGTTGTGGCAGTGAGGCAGCCCCCAGAGAGTTTGAGCAGGGCCAGACGCTGTCTAAGGTCAGGAGGGGGCAGGGGGAGAAGCGGAACGCAGACAGGAGAGAACCTGCCAGTGCAAGGGGGGAGAGAACCCTGCCCAAAGAGGGCGAAGGACCTTTCCCAGGCCTGAGGGAAAAGACCCTGCCAGAAGGGGAAGGTAGAACTGGATGTTTGGTTTGGGCACGGCCAAGAGCCTCCCCAGATGAGGAGGCCAGGAAGGGCCCCTCCTGGAGCAGGGTGCGGACACTTACGCCAAGGGGCACAGGGAAGTAACCCAGGGAAGCTAGCAGTTTTCCTGAAGCCACAGTGCGAGGTGCTACTTATTGGGTCCCTGGGTTGGGGCCCAGAGACGAGGTGGGATCAGGCTCCCCCCTACTCCAGCGGCCGTTTGCTGGAGGGGCGAGAGCCCCGGCAAAGAGGCCAGGGCCTCGCAGAACCAGAGACTGGACTGGGAGCCGGCAGGGAGCAGCATCTTTGAGAGGTGGAATTACCCTCCCCCACCACTACAGGGAGGAGAGTGCTGCGGGACGAAGCAGTTCCCTGACCTGCAGCTGCAGGGAGGTGCTGGACCCACAGAGGCGCAGGAGGAGTTTGTCACATTCTCCCTCCCTTTCCTAACGGTTCCTAACAATCTCGTCGCATTTCTGCCTGCGCTGCACATGGAGAGGATGTTTTCAGAGAACCAGCCACAGTGATGCCGAGATCTTTGCGTGGTAACAGCTAATGCAGCCCTGGTCTGCACTGCAGCGCTGGGTCGACGTGCGGCAGTGCTGCAGACAGCGGGACCCACAGCCGGGGAATACATAGAGGGAGAAAAAGACTCACGAGTGGTTGAATTCGGTGCCATTGGCCCATTTCCAGGGCTGCCCCAGGTCCCTCCGGAGGCCGATCCAGTGGTCATATTTCCCTTTGTGGCGCACCATGAAAGCCTACAAACAGCAGAGGGAGAGGCGGGGTCAGAGCCCAGACCCTGCTGCTGCCCCAGGCTCTGGGCAGGGAATCCCAGTCCTACACTGACGGGCTGTTTCCAGGCAGTGGCTGGGGATTTTCTCCTCCCTCTGGCACAGCTCTGGGTAATTCAGTATTAACCCTCCCACTCCAAACAGCTCCCAGCACCCCAATTTCCCCTGGGCTGGGGCACCTGTTGGGTGCACCTGGGGCTAAGCTGTTCCCTCCTCCCCCCCGCACGCAAGGTCACGTTGTGTGCAAAAGCATCCCCTCACAGAGCAGCTGAGCGCCTCTCACCATCGCAGGGGAAGGGGAGAGACGATCTGAACAGGGGATGCTGGGAGAGGCCAGGACTGAGCAAAGATGCCTTCCCCCTTCCCCATCCTCAGCCAGGAGAGGACAGGCCGAGAGGAGCCAGGGGCTGCTTTTCCCCTATACAGGGGCAGCACTGGCTGTGTCCAGCTGGCTTCTCGGTCCCCCTCCAACCCTACGCAGCCCAACAGGCCAGGAGACGCCCGAGCAAGCCCAGCCCCAGAGGGGGACAGTCTCCCTGTCGAGAGGTGATCCCCGTGGTACATTGGTTCTGGCCTTCCAGCACGAGGGGGGTCACAGCTGCTCCTCACCCCGCAGGGGCAGAGCCCAGCTCCTACTGCAGCAGCAGCCACTGAGCCAAGGCACAGTCCATTGCAACTAGTGTCTCTTACCATGTCCTGCCCGGTGTCGATCCCAGCCAGGGAGGCACCCAGTGAAGAGCAGTTGTTCTGGCTGGAGGCCCAGTCCCCTTCGCCCTCTGAGAAGTAGTAGCATTTCCCTCGGTATCCGATCCAGCCGTCCGGGCACATATCCGGGCACACAAGGGGGCCCAGATCAGCTGATGGACACTCACATCTCTGCACTGAGAAGGAGACAGTAACATGATGTGAGAGAGGGACCTGCAGCCCAGCCGTGAGGAGAACATGGGGAAATCAGCCCTGGTGCCCCAGGCTTCGGAGACTCTTCGAAGCTCTGGCAGGTGCTGGGGGTGTGAGGGAGCCAGGAGCACACTGGGAATCCAGCCCCAGAGGGGGGTTACCTGACCGTGGTCTCACTCTCTCGGTTCACATTCAGTAGGGATGCAGCTGACAAACAGCCCCTGGTTGGAGGCCCAGCACAGAGAGCTGGACCCGGCTCAGTGCTACAGCAGGGGTGGGCAGGGAGCTGCAGAGGGAGGGAACAGTGAGCAGGGGCCAATAATTAATGGGTAAGATGTTAAGGTCAACATGATCCTCATTTGCACCACACTAACACTAACGCCATCGCTGGTTTTCAAGCCTTCCCCTGTGGCTTGAGAGAACGTTAGCAGCTGCGGCCGTGCTGATGGACGAAAGAGCAGGTCGTGCACAAGGCACGTACATCCCTGCAGACTCCATGGGGCAGTGCCCCGCACCCCGTGTGTGAGCACTAGTCACGGAGCAGGGCAGTCGGTGCAGCAGATGCTCCATGGTGCTGCTCAGGGTGTGATTTGTGTCACTCATTTCAGGGAGCAACGGCGGCTGCGAGGGGCACAATTACACATGCTGTGCAGAGCGCTGGGCATGGGAACACACAGGCCCCTCGGAGAAAAGCTGCCAGGCCGGCTGGGCCCCTTCCAGTGCTGCCTTGGAGGGACAGGGCACAGCAAGGGCCTTTCAGTCCTGGGAGCCTCTGACTGCTGCCATCTCCGCCATCTGACCCACTGCGTTCTGGGGGCTCCCTGCACCCCCAGCTGTGGAACCCCCAGGTCACAGACCTGGCAATAGCCAGCCAGGACGGCAGGGAGCTGGGATTCACAGCCCCGTGTAGAGAGCAGTGAGGCAGTTACATCAGTGCAGACCCTGGCACAGACGTGCTGGAGCAGCGTGTCCTGCTCTGGTAACTTCCTGCAGCCCAATGAACCAGGGCAAGCCCCTCTCATCTACGTTAGCTGCACCAATTGAACTGTGTCAGTGCTGCCACAGCGCCACAGCGGTGCCGGTGCAGACAGACCTGGACTGATCCCCTCTCCCAGCTGCTAAACCCTCCTGGGGAGCCACTGATCAGATCCCAGGACAACAGCTAAATCCCAGCCCCGGACAGTCTTACAACCCCCCCGTCCCCAGGCTATGGCAGATACAGCCGGGGTCACGTTCCCACGAACAGCCGCCCTCTGAACTAGCCGCGCTGTCTGGGCAGGCGGGGAAGCCAATAGCGCTACGGGGCCCTGCCCGGCCGAGGTCGCTCTGTGGTGGTTTCTGCACTGCGGTGATGGAGGTGTCTGTGCTGCGTTCCACGGCTCAGTGCAGTCACTGCAGCAAAGCACCTGCCAGCCCGGCCGGGGGCATGACCCGGGGATGCAGGAAGGCCAGGCTGGTGCCTCAGGGTGACACGCTGCAGGCAAAGGGCCCAGCTCACTGCAGCCCTGCACCTTGCCCCGTCAGTCACCAACACTGTGCATGGGAACAAGTGACTGTGCCTGGGACACGGCAATAGCCACTGGGACCCAAAGTGCTCAGAGATCTGCTGGGGAACGAACGTGAGTCAGATCGACCTGACACAGAGCCCAGGTGCAGGGGCTGCGAGGGGCAGGAGGAGGGTCTTGGAGGAACATCCCCAGGAATCCTCTGTTCCAGGGGCAGGACAGGCCAGGAGAGACGCAACTGAGAGAGGGGGGCGGGGAGGGCTGAGAACTCACCTGCCAGGACAATAACAGCGACGAGGAGAGCTGAGAACACGAGTGCGAGGGCGAATGCGAGGACAACTGTACATTTCTTGTAGTCATGTTTCCTGCGGTTACCAGGAGGGTCTGAAAGAGAAAGACCCATCAGTCGGGGGTGCGAGTACCCATCTCATTGACAGACCCAAGGCTGGAGCTGCATGAGAACATGCAGCATCCTGTCAATTGCTGCTCCCGTCATATGCTCTGGGAGAAGAGCCGGGGGGGCCAGGCAGTCTGGGGCTGGGAGAACAGTCCCCCTTTTCCCCCCCAGTCCGGTGCCCTCCCCTGGGCACTCCCAGTCATGCTGGCACGAGGCCTGGCCAGCTCCGGGGTACAGAGATAAGGACCCGTCTGTTCCGGTGGCAGGAGTTCAAGCTGCCCCCCCTCCCCACCTCTGCCGTCCCCCTTGCAGAGCGCTGGCTGTGCCCGCGTTGCCAAGTGCGCCTGTCACCGCACCCTGGAGTCTTACACTGGCCACACACAGCAGAAGGGAGGAGACAGAAGCAGGCAGAGGGGCCAGTGTTGTCACAGGGGATCTGACACACACAGCCCGAGAGGCACCTGCCCAGCCCCGGCTTTGTGCACCAGACAGCAGCTGTGAGCCAGGGACTGGTGCCCTGAGAGCCCCTGGCAGTGACCAAGTCCCTGCTGCCCACATTTGGAGGGTCAGGGAGCTGCTGCTGCCACTGAGAGCGTGGCCCCATCTGGGGCAGTGTCAGTGTCTCTCTCCAGCCTGTTTCCAGCCAGCGATGCCCCATTACCTGGCTCCTCACCACTCTCCAGGTGTCCTTGGTCATTAATAGGCACTTGGTTATAAGCCTTGAGACCTGCTTTCTCCATTGTGCGACACTCAGGCTGAAGATGCTGCAGGCGCTGGGCTGGGTTTGGCTCCTCTCCCAAGTAATTGTGTCCTGCCCAGGGGCAGCAAAGCCAAGCAAGGGGCAGAGATCCTGGTGCCTGCTTCGGACTCTCCAGCTGATCTGAAAGCGGAGACGGACCAAGTAGGACAGTTGTGAGTGGGTTTGCCTGAAGAAGAGGTGACGCTCTGCAAGGCATCTGCCATCCTAGGTCCTCTCACTGGGCCTACAGCCCCTGAGCACAGTCCCCCCGCCATATTGGAGGCGTGATCCTCCTCATTAGCTCCTCCCCAGACAGGCTTTTCTTCATGATCCATATAGTAGAACCTCAGAGTTATGGATACTGGAGGTACAGAATGACCGGTCACCCACAAAGCTCATCTGGAACCGCAGGCAGGCAATCAGGCAGCAGCAGAGACAAAAAAAAACCAAGAAAACCCCGCACAGCGCTGTGTGAATGTAAACTACTGAAATATAAAGGGAAAGTTGAACAGAAAGACATGACTAGGTCAGGAAACTGTTTCCGTGCTTGTTTCATATAAATTAAAATGGTGAAAAGCAGCAGGTTTCTTCTGCACAGTAAAGTTTCTAAGCTGTGTGAGTCAATGTTCAGCGGTAACCTTTTCAAAGAACCATCACGTTTGTTCAGTTACAGACAGTTCCTAGTTACAAACAGCCTCCATTCCCCGGTGTTGGTATCTCTGCGGTTCTGCTGTACCAGATAATGCAATGGGTGACATCCGGGGCCTTGTGTATTGCTCCTGCCATCATCATTCTGCTGCAATTCTGAGAGTCTCCACTAGGGGCAGCATTACACAGCACAGCCCGCTCCTGACTCAAGAGCAGAATTATGTCAGTAACTCCAGGGAGCTGTTCCAAGGACTGTGCAAACACTAATGGGTTTATCAGTTCTTTGCACTTGTGCAGATCCTGTCACCCATAGATCTCAAGCTGCTTTCCAGAGCAGGGTGAGCATGTAACATGCATCTCAGAGAGGATGAAATTAAGGCAGAGGCAATAACCCAGCGAACACCCTGCCATGTTCACATCATCAGTCAGGGGCAGCCCTAGGAATAGAACCCAGGATCCTGACTCAGTCCTGTGCTTTAACCAATACACAGCTGTCTGCCAGAGCTGGGTTTAAAGTGTGTGCTCTGACCACTACACCTCACTCCCCTGCCCTGGGAAAAGAACTCAGGAGTGCTGAGGACCAACCTTCTTCTAGTCCCAAAGTGAATCAGGAACACTCCCACCACTGCAGACAAAGCAGCGACTCCTGTCCTAGAAGTCAAATTGTGTGTGTGCTCTGCAGATCCTGGTGAGCCCTTTATCCCTTCACCTAGGGCAGAGGGAATGAAACACACTGCTCCTGCCTGCTTGTCTGCCCCACAGCATCCCAGGGGACATCACATTTCAAGTGATTCCCTGCTCCAGGAAGGGAAATGCCGTATAAAAAGGGGGGGGGTTGAGTAGGGATGTTTTTGCCACTAATAAGAAACATGATCAGGAAAGAGCTGCAGGACTGGCGAGCCTCCTCTCCACCTACAACCATTTTTCATTATGTTGGGGGATGGGGGCGGCACAGCTGTTACATTGAGATTTGGACACATCGTCCATTCAAATTAAAGGAGGGTGAGTGCACAGCAGGGCCCTGACCTCAGATGGTCAGCTAGGCACTACCTCAGTGCACAGTTAGGTTTCTAAATCCCCTAGACACTGCTGTGTCAGTATCAAACCCTGTTGCCAACTCTCACATTATTTTGGGATAATTTCGTGTTTTCCAAAGTCCGGCTCCTGAGGTCAGTAATTAGAGGAGAATCTCAGCTATCATGTAAAAAATAAAGCCAAGTTTCCAGCTATTGTGGATGCAGCGAGAAGTTGGACAATGTGACCTGGTTCCACCCCACGGCTCAGAAACCAGAAGTTAAAGAGGAAAAAATAAACCCAGGTTTTTAAATCCTCATTTTTCGAGCCCTGGCCCATTTCTGATGCTGCAGCTGCCAGCACTGCCAGGGAGCGGCCCAGCGACAGCCTGTCCGCTGTGGTCGGTGCAGGGGAACCTGCCGTAACACACTGCCGGGGTGACCAACGCGCACAGGTGTCACGCCTCCAGTTCTGAGTTGAGGTCTCCGCCCCTGCGCCATGCGCCGCCGCAGGGAATTACGGTTTCCGAGCCTGGGTCGGGGCCGCGCTGATCTCGGCTGGTTCCAGCGTCTCACACTGGGCTCTGTGCGCAGCGAGACGCCGCTGCCGGGCAACGCACGTGACAGCCGGAGAGAGGAACCCGAGTGTGGGCTGGAACCAGACGGGGGGCGGGCCGCGACAGAGGGAGACCAAACACCGCCGCCATAATGTGACAAACGCAGTCACATTTTGTTCTGCGCTGCTGTGACCCAGAAGGTCTGACCCGTCCGAGCGGTGCCGGGCGAGCCACACCGGCTGCCCCGGGCCGTGCACTAACCCCTGTGCAGCGCCGTGCACACACGGCAGCTGGAGCCGCAGACAGACGTCCCCAGGGCGGAGCGTGTCCGAGCCCTCCGTGGTCTGTAGGGCGAGATCTGCGGGGGCTGATAACCCCCCAGCCCGCCCCGCCTGGTTCCCCCCGGCCCGGGTGTCTGCGGGGCTGGGTCCCGGCTAATGCCGCTGACAGACGCTCACTCACCGCCCTGCGGCTGGACCCGAGGGGGGGGGGGCAGGCGGCAGGACAGCCCGGCCCGTACCCGGTGGGTGCACTAGCGCGGTGCTGTTTACTTTAGGGGAACGAAAGCGGCTCCTTCCCGGAATTGCTACTGGAGGCGGGGCGGGGCCTTTACCCGCTGCCGCTCACCACGTGACCTGCCCTCCCTTGTCCAGCTGTCGAGCCTCCCTCCCGCAGGGCCCGGTCCGGCTGTGGCAGCGCCGAGCTCGCGCGGCTGGTGTGTCACGGGCGCTGTTCGCGGCCCGGCTCGGTCCGGCCGTAGCGCCAGCCGCTGAGAACAGGCGGAGCTTGTCGCACTCGGGCTGGGCCAAGCCAGGCTCGGTGACGTTTGCTGCATCCCTTCCCCCTGCACGCAGTCTGTAGTGGAGAATGACACTGTTTTTTTCGTTTTTTTGTTTTTTTTAAACAATTCAAATAACCTGTTTAATGCTGTATTAACCACCAGAAGAATGTTTAACATGCAGTTACTGACTATCACCCTCTCTTTCTTGCACTTCTCCTTCCCCCGTAACAAAAGACAAGCCCCAACGATGCATTTAATTAAGAGAGCAAGAAGTTGCCAGTACCCTTCAAAATAAGCAGTTTTATAGAGGAAAACCAAGATTTCCTTGTAATTGCAAAAAAAAAAAAAATTCCTCTCCCGTCAATGGATTTGTCATAAGTCCAAGGGATGTCATTCCAGTTCCAAGGGAACTGTTAAATCGTGTCAAGGGAAGAACAACCTATTTTAGGGTTTTGCATACATGGACAGTCAAAGCAACTGTGATGTGGTGAAGTCCCAGACTACAATAGGAATAGGGAAGAGCAGGATGTGCATCTGTCCTGGTAATGTAAGGAAGTAAAGTGGTCTTTCAGCTGCTGGAAGACATGGACAGTCTGGAGACACGCTCCAGCAAGTGAGTGATTCCTCTTCCACGCATGGTGCTTGTTCTATGGTGATGTCACCCCAGCGGGATGTTCACCAGTAGAAGAGGCAGCTCCTTGTTTCTGAACTGGAGAACTGAAGTATCGATTACAACCAGGATTCTCAGCTCTCAGTTTCTGGAAACGTCCAGCATCCAGTAACACCATCTTGGGATTTATGTGGTTGTTGGAATCATGGTCTTGCAAAGGTAGGTGAGCTGCGGTGCGCGAGACTCCATACACATTTGCCAGAGAGCTACTGATGCAGTAAGCAGCTTTCTTGCAGATTGCTAAAGCGCAGAACAGGATATCATTCTCTTCATGCCACTTGCACCTAGTGTTACTGGAGTAATCCCACATGAAGACATCCAGCAGGTTGCGCATCCAGATCTTGGAAGGCTCCTTTAGAAATTTCCGCTGATACAGTTTCACCACCAGGTCTTCCACACTGAGAAGCTCCAGCTGAATCTCAGTGCCTGCTTCCTTAGCCATCCATTTCAGACACCTTTTGACTGTGTACTAGTCATCAGACTTGCAGTACACAGGTGACCATCTGCTGCAGTTTGGCCGAACAAACTAGTAAAGTTCATGTAACACAACAGTGCAACCAGCATTCGAGAGCTCAAAGCCAGAGATGTGGATCTTGTGAGTGGCATCGCTTGCTGCTTAACAATGAAACCGAAAGCCATGTGGATCCTGTTGCGGGGAGGGAAAAGTCTGCTCACAATGCTGGAGCCTGAGACTGAGGCTCAGAGCAGCAAGTGGATTTTGAATGTCTCCTGCTGCTCTTTGCACCGCGTGATATGAAAGTTCTGGTCCAATCAAAATGCTTTTACAACGTTACTAACCGATTAAAGTTATCAACTTGCACTAAGTTATTAACTTATTTGCTGTGAGAATTATATATATATGCTGTTTGAATATGGCTAGTGCTATAGCACATGAAACACTGCATTCACACTGCTGGGGCTCTGTTGGGTGATGTCGATCACGAATTTCCTCCTGAACCACTGAGGTCTGGGTATCGCTGTGCTGGGGTGATCTACAGGCTGCTGATCCTTCTGGGCTGGGAAGTTCATCACAGCAGAGGCTGGATCCCCAGCTTCCCGGTGGGCCGCAGCATCAATTTCCATCCTCTTCGGTTAGCCAGAGATCAGACCTTGAAATGGTCCCTAACGTTTGGAACAGGTGGAATTCCAGGCCCTGCGTGATCCAGGCTGGATGTTTTCAAAGTTCTGCCGGTGGATGTTCCAGGCTCAGTAAATGCAGGCCATGGTATCAGTCACACACACACTGCATTGTGCAATCCACGCTGCAGTGACTTCAGTATTGACATGAGCAATTGCAGTGGTCACAGGTTGCCAACTGTCCATACATTTACGGCGAGTCAGTACAAAAATGTACAATTTTAACACTGCCTGTAAACCCGGAAAAAATGAAAATGTCCGTGAAATTGTGTAGAAATAAAACATGTTGTATTTTGACATTGATTGCTGTCATTCAGAATCGCATCTTGTATCATAAAACTGCACTGACCATGACTATCAATTTCCTGTTTTCTATTATGGCACATGCCCAAAGAACCCAACTCATCAATTAACTGCAGCTAAAACAATTGTGTGATTCCGAATTCCTGGGTACAGAATATCACGCATGAGTACACACGTTTGTGACATGCTTGTATTGTTTATGGTATTTTTGGTGATGTCAGTAAAAGTTTACCAGGTCAGTAAAATAAATCAACTTCAGATCTTCACGTCAGTAAAAACTAAAATGCCAGGTTGGCAACCCTGTGCTGTGAACCCTGGTTACGCTCCAAAGCTCATGTCAACATGGTTACACAGTGACCTCGGAGTTCAATATCTGTGGGGTGCAGCACTGCCCCCCACCTGCACTGATCCCGGGGCACAGTCCCCCCGATGTGCCCTGATTCCAGAGCACAGTCACTGCAGGGTGTATAGCCCTCCTTCCTGCATTTATCCCAGGATGCAGTCACTGGGGGGGTGCCTTCCTCCCCCTCACTAAGCCAGGGGATGCAGACAGTGTTTCTATATTTCACCCCAATATTATGTTTTCTTTGTTGCAGTCGCTGGGGGCTGCTCCCACCTTCTCGCCCTGTTTTTCTGTTGTCTTCTCCTGCCTCTTTTCCCTTCTCTGGTCCTTCCTTCCATCCCAGGCCCTGATTTTTTCTCTCTCTCCCCCTCCCCTTGCTGTATTTCAACTGTTTGTCTTCATGGTCGCCTGGTTTTCTCAATTCTCCCTCCTTCCTCTCCACTCCTCACCTCTCCCCCCTCTGTTCTCTCCCCACCCCCTCTCCTGAGCCTGCTCTGCATGGAGCCAATTTTGTCTTGGAGTAGGGGCTAGGACTCTCTTAGTGTCCCAGGGAGACTGGGCGAAAGTGTTAGGGTCTGCAAGACATTGGTACACAAAATCAGCTTAGCTTGACAAGAGCGAGGCCCTGGAGATAATTATAAACTTTGTTAGAAAAAAGTTTAGGCCTCTCAGGAACCAGATGGCTTCTGGAAAGAGGAACTGTTCCCCTGAGATGAAAATAGAGATCTGCTGTCCTTGTGGTCAGCAGATTAATCACTGCTTCAGCGATAAAAATAAGTAATGTCCGCAATAAGACTAACCCTTAAGTGATAAACAATTAACATCACCTTATTGCAAAAAAGCCCCTAACTAACAACCAATAGACTAATGAAAAACCAGGATAAGGTCCAATCCCCACAGGGATTGAAATGTACGTCACCTACCCTTAGGTCAGGCTAAAAAGTATAATAAGGCCTGGTAGCCCCTCCCTGCCTGAGTCTCTCAGTGGAAGCGCTAGCGAATGCCTCGGACAGGACAGTTCCCTGGTCGCCACTCGCTTAGTAGAGTGAAGAATGGGTCTCCTCGTTCTTGTATTGGTAAGCGCCTCCCTTCCCGCTTAGGTAAACCGGGACATAAGTGTAAGACTCCCCTGTCTGCCTTGTCTAGACTAATGGGCCCCCAAACCTATATTGCTGTGGGCGTCCTCTTAGCGGGTCTTTGCATTGCTCTCTTAATTGCTAGGTGTTGTTGCTGTGCGGCCAACAATAACAATAACTGTGGGCATTTTCCTTTGGTGTAAGATGCCCGCTTCTATGTCATATACTATTTTCCGTGTTTGTCATAGATTGTGCCCTTATTTTGCTCTTTGTACTTGGGTTAGTGCTGAAACTCCTATGGCTTTATTGTAGAATGTGCTCCGTGACTTCTCTTTTTCACTACCTCCTTTAATAAAGTATGAGCTAGTTATTCTGACACATTTTGTCCATTTGCTCCTTCCCACCACCGAGATATACTTGCAAACACTGCAGAAGGCTCTCAGGGGGGATACCTTCTCTCAGTGATGAGCAATCTTTTGTGTCTCCCTTCAGTTCCTGAGTTACTTGCACTTTCCAGTCGACATTTTGTGCTGTGGTTGTTACAACTAGAACCTTCCCCCACTCTGTCTGCATTGCTATCAGCGCCAGTATCCCTAGCCCCCTCCTGTGCCCCATAGTCCTGTGCTGGAACCCCCAGAGCCCACCCAGAAATGGAGATTACACAGAGTCTGGGTTTTCTTACACCCTTTTCAAAGACCAGTCAGACTGCATTTCATGCGTCCTTCATTTCCCACCCCTTCGCTCCACACACACGAGGAATTGAAACAAGAAAAAAAAACCAAAAAATCAACCCCACACAGCAACACACTGACAAGTCATTTGTGGAGGAATTTGGAGGCAATGGGAGCAAATCCCCAGCCCGGCACAAAGGGGCCCTGATCTCAGCTGGGGCAGGGACTATCTCTGGCTGTGTGTCTGTGCAGTGCATGGCACAATGGGGCCCTGATCTCAGGAGCTGCGGTCTAGGTGCTACCAGGGGTTCGTTCCTACTGTGTTTTCTGTTTGTTTGTATTATGCAGCTATCACAGTCTCTTTAGAACAGCGGCCCTCAGCCTTTTTTTACCGAGTACCAGTCGGGTCAGGTCAAGTACCACTGTACCTGACCCGACTAATGCTCCGGTAAAACGCAGGGAGAACGCTGGCGGCGGCGGCCGGGAACAGTACCCTCCGCCGAATCCAAGGATTTCCAAGGATTCGGCGGCAGGGTTTTAAGCAGGTTTGCAGAGGCAGGGGGCAGTGGGGATGGGGAGGCGGCAGAAGGGACTGTGACGGACGCAGGGGAAATTAGGCGGCGGCAGGGGGGAATTATGGGTTTCGGTGGGGGGATTCCGCGGTGGCTTCTGCTTTAGAAGATTAATAAGGCTGATATTTCCCAGCTGCTTAGGAGAGCCAGATCAAGTTTTCTGCCCCCTTTTAATTAATCATTATTAGTTTATATTACATGAGCTTCTAGGAGCCCCAGCTATGAACACAGCTATGCAGGAAAGGAACAAACCTCGTTGTTTTTGCTGTATACAGACTAACAGGGCTACCCCTCTGGAACTTTGATGTAATTAGAGTGTCCCTGCAGGCATGTTCTGTATCTGTCATTATCACACCTGTTCTTTCTGGGTGGAACAGGGTCTGTATTTGTAAGCAAATAGATAAACAATCCATTTAAATTTCTTCTAAGTGATAAAAACTGTATATAAGTGCCTCCTGTAACATGAATTCGAAGTTGTTTAAGGCAGTCTTCCCTGTGCCATGAATAAACCTAGTCAATATTATCTTGTGCTGCCTGATTCTTGGGGAAAGAAAGCCTTTTGTTTCACACCAGCTTTTGTGAATGCAGCAAAAAGTTGGAAAATGTGACCTGGTTTCTGAGGCTTACGGTGGAACCAGAAATTATTTTTTCCTCTAAGATATGATTTTTAAACCTCCATTTTCTTAATCCTGACTGATTTAAGAATTCTTAAGGTTAATAGCACTCAAGAGAGGCCACAGTAACAACTCCTATCCTCTGTGGATCAGTGCAGTGGGGAGCCTGCTGTAACATACTCCCTGATGGGTGAAAATTACTCACAGGTTTTATGGACTGTTTTGAGTTGAGTTCTCTGCCTCCCCCCTCTCCCTGCCTCTGGCTATCTGTGGATACAAGAACTAGGAATCACGCTATGACATTACAGACAGCAACATAAAAACAAACATAAGGAACTACTTCACACAACCCATGGTCAACCTGTGCATATCATTACTGTGGGCATGTTGTGAAGGCCAAGACTGTAACTAGATTAAAAAAACTGGATTAAAAAAGAACCATATTAATTCATGGAGGAGAGGTCCATCAATGGCTATTACCAAACCAGAGTACCAAACCAGAGATTCAGCAACAAACAGGGCAAGCGCTGGACCAAGAGTGACACTCAACACAACTCTGAAACAAGCCAACCAGCCAGTTAACAAAAGCAAAAACATGCAGGGTTTTTACCTCAAAAGGTAACAGTGCCAGAGACTCCATGATGACCAGTAGGGCCTTAGCTATTGATTTTACGTGGAAGGCAGACACCACAGTGAAAACTCAATACAGAACATTAAAGTGAGCCAGGCAGGGATCCTTCTAGGGAGAGGAACGGAGAGAAATGGAAACCGTCTGTTTTACATGGAGAACAGCCAGACACTGTGTAGGAGGGGCAGCAACACAAAACCTCAGAACAGAACCGTGCCTGACTGATGCCAG
Organism: Emydura subglobosa; assembly: GCA_007922225.1. Taxonomy (NCBI): domain Eukaryota; kingdom Metazoa; phylum Chordata; order Testudines; family Chelidae; genus Emydura; species Emydura subglobosa. The sequence continues at coordinate 27,926 of ML681223.1, forward strand.
TCACAGCACTTCGAGCACTCCTGGACAGCAATGATCCTACGGGGCTGCTGTGGTGTAATAACCTGAATAACCACATATGAAATCCACAAAGCATCGAGACAAAAAGGATTTTAAAACAACAACCCACATACCCGTCTATTTTACCGGCACGCTTATCATGCCCTTATAGGAACCTATGCGGGCCTAATTTCCTTAGCCCCTATGTCTACATGGCTGGCCGCACCGCCGGCAGTGCAGCATTGATTCTGCAGATTCAATGAGCAGCAGTGAAGACTCGCTCAATTGAACCCAGACTCTGTTAATCCACCCCGGCAAGTAGCGTAGCGCTGCTTCTGTAGAAGCATAAAGAGTTAAAAGCTGGACAAATGGCCAGGACTAAGCTACAGGGAACGGGATCATGGCACAGGCAAACCTTGTTTCTGCTAATTGGTGTGAATTCTAGTTAGAGTCTGTTATCTCTCCTTTTCCTCTCTTCCCGGCCATCTGCGCAGGGGATGAGACTATCTCCACTCCTGCACAAGGCCAGGGTGGGAAGAAAGCATTATCTTCCTCCCCCCCCCCCCCCGGCTCCCCAGCATGCCTTTACTTCAAAGAACGTTCCGGTAAAAATAATAGGTTTTGAGGTGATGTGCCTGCCTCTGTATGGTAATCCTGTAAACAACAAACAGGGGCGGGTATAATGGTATTCATCATGTCGTTGTTAATATTCTTTTATAGATGTCACGTAACCAGATAAGGATCTATGGGGAGCTGCTGGGAATGGATATATTTACAGACTGTTATGGATAAAAGGATTGTAAAGTAACCCCCACACGGCAAGTGAGCAACAGGGAGGTGGAACGAGCAGACAATAAAGAGTCCGTCTCCCCAATCCACCCCAAGGACAACCTGTTTGATTATTTCTAACAGCTCCGACGGGAAGGCATTTCCTGTTGGCGCAGCGCAGTGGAGACTCCACAGTAAAGACATGTTAGGAAGTCGACAGGAGATACTCAAGCTTGGTACAGCACCTTGCGTATCTCCCATCGACTGCTGCCAAAATCTGCAGCCTGTGTAGACCAGGCCACAGCTTGAAGCTAGAAATACTTTTGGAGACAAAACTCCCTCCCTCCCCCAAACCAACATAAAACTGTGCATCTAAAAATCCAAACACCCACAAGTTACCAAAGAAGGGCTCTGTAAGAGACTTTTACATGGGCTGGCATCCAGTAGGCCTGTTCCTCAGTTTCTCTGTGCATGCCTCAGTTTCCCCTCAGCCATTAGGTAGTAATTTAGTTTAGCTCTCCACAGTCGCCATGCCAACAAATGTCCTTCCTCTTCCAAGGGAAGCAAGAATCCAAATAAAACACAAGCCCTTTGCCATTCCTGGGCCACAGTCCTATTCCCAGCTTCTCAGACGTCCATAATTCCCACTCCAGGGTCTGTGCACCCTCATCTTCCCTATATTCAAGGGAATGAAGGGGGCCAGGAGATGGTGCAGGACTGGTGTCTTTACTTGGATGGCAGCCAGGGAACCGGGCCCACTGCACTCTTCCCGCTCCTGCCACATGCAAAGTCTTTTACTGGAGTGATCTTCATGGGTGTGGGGGGGGGAGGGGGGAAATCCACACCACCAGGTCTCAGGGCTAACACCCCTTTGAGATGCATGGGGCAGCTCCCTCCTATTTCAGAGGACAGTCTCAAGCTCTCTGAAAACTCAGGCACATGTTTCTGCGTTGCTTTTCACAGCTCCAATCTTTTCCTCCCAAGGACTCAAAACTTTAAACAAACACACGAACACCCACTCACTGAGGTAATGACATGACTCCAGGAGCAAGGGCCATAGTCAGAGTTGATGCTGTTTATGCCTCAGTCTGACCCTGATCAATCCCATTCCAAAACAGATTCACTCCTGATCTCTCATTACTTGAGCAGATGCATGATTAGAACCATGACAGGTCTATAACTTTTCCTATATCAGAGCCCCCCGCCCTCAAGACCTGCCATCTAGCTGGGACCCCGCTCTCAATTAGGGCAGTACGAATGCAACTGTGACACCTGCTGACAACCCTCCTAGGCTGAGAACACTTGACCCGTAAGACCAGCTGTAGCGTCACACAGTACTCACAGCTACTTATGGAGACAGGAGCCCACAGCCAGGGGGGCCCCTCTCCAGCTATTAGGTAGACACACTCGTGGGATCAAAACTAAAACAGCCCCCAGATTTTGGGTCAGATGCCTAAATACCTTTGAGGATCCAGCTCTGGAAAATGGACAAACTCAAGAGCATCTGAGAACAGGGGAGCTACAAAGAAAACTGGTTTGTAACCTTCACTAGACCAGCCATGCCTGAATCCCCAGGGGTCATTCAGAAGGGAAGCCACTCACCTGATTCATGTCTCTTTCTGTGATTCCTGACCCCTTCCTGTCTATCAGATACCCCAGCAGATGATCAGCAGCCTAATCTCCCCAGTAGTCAAATAAACGGATTGTCATTTCCTGGGAGAAATAATGAGCGGGTCTCTGAGCTGAACCTGGGGAGAAAGAGCAGAAAGATCCTCTAAAGAACCAATGGTATACAAGAGAGACCCAAGACTTGGATTAGAGTTTGAGCAAGAGGAGAGTGCCTGGATGATACTTATCTGATCAGTAAATGCTCAGGGAGAGTCTGTGCACAGGCCCCAGGAATGTTCCTGCAAAGGAAATAACAGAAGGTTATTAAGCAAAGCTCAGACTTTAAGGCTAGAAGAGACCATCATGATCATCTAAGTCTGGCCTCCTGCATGTTGCAGGCCACAGAACCTCGCCCACCCACTCCTGTAATAGACCCATCTCCTGAGGAGCAAGTCAAGTAACCCATGGGAAGGAGTTCTCTGTGGTGTGTTTGGATGGAACCTGGAACAAAAGGGTCGTTTGAAGGCATTGAGCAGAAAGTAATTTTATTCCCCAAATTAGTAATCGTTCGGAGACGCTAGGATTGGTAGCTGCACCTCACCATTGCTCTGATCGATGCTAACTCAGGAGAGTGACCCCAGCACTCCTCCTGATGTACTGTTGTAGTCACATGGTCGGCCTTGCTGGAGCTCAGTGCGCCAACCAGAGCAGGCCTTGGCAGAACAGCAATACACTCGGTGTCAGCACCAAGTAAACACATTCCTGGCCTGAGAGGATGATGCAGACACACAGTTCTCAAGTGACTACGTAAACACACCCCTAAGAGATGGCCCAGGTACACACTGACCCCTTGTGAAGATGAAGAGGGGATGACAGGATAATGAATGGGGATGCTTTGTTTGAGGTACAAGGTGAAAGATGGTAACTAACAATATCTAGGATGTAATACAGAACTTGCTTGTATCAATGTATAAAAGGAGAGGTCAGAGAAGGGGTATCTTTGTCCCGGCCTATGGGACAGTGTTATATGGTGACTGAGCTGCTGCCTTGTTGGGGGCAGACATGTGTTAGCGCACCTAGAACCACTGAGCCAGGGCACTTTGTCGACGACAAACCCGGACCAAACGCCTTCGCCACTGAACCGAGCCTGTGGTCTGCTCTTATGAGTAACATCAAGGGCTGCTGAATAAACACCCTTCACTCGCTGCCAGTGCAGCTAATATCAGAGCTCCAAGCACAGCGGCACTAACACCACATGTGGATCTTCACATACCCTAGGGGACTCCACAATCAGACAGTGATGAACATTTTATTAATAAGAAACAATAAAACCTAAAGAGAGCACAAGCGAACTATAACCGGTCACTCCAGTTACTTTTAGTGGAGAATCATTCACGAGGACTGATCAAACATTTCAAAACATTTGATAGAAAAATGGGTTTTGGACTGAACAAAACCAGTGATGTCATGCTGCAGAAGCAGTGCTAGGCTACATGGTTGCTTCCTTTTGATGCTTAATTTGATGATTTTTTTTAAGTTGTTTAGTTGCTGCTGTTTGCCTACATGAGATGAAATTAACAGGCCACTCAGAGTATTTTAATATTGAAAGATTTTTATTTAATTGCTTTACAGTGTTACTGGAGATGCTGTTAGCAACTTGGTTGGATAAAGGTATTAACCGTTACCTGCAGTTTGTTTAACACCTTTGTGGGATGGTGGCATTTTTAGCACAGGAATGTGCAGTTTAATAGAGTAATACATAGGGAGCAGACTAATTTTTCTTGTCCATGTCTGCAGAGGGCCAACAACAACAATAGCTCTGAGATGGGAGCTCCCCATGTATTTCAGTGGGCTGGGAACACCAACACCCAGCACCCCAGGACCTCCCCTACCAGCCTCACCCTAGCAGGGGACTGTCTGCAGCCAACCAGAGGGTGGCTGAATCCAGTTTTCTGCAATAACGGATTGGAGGAATAAACGAGAACGTGATGTAAGATAAAAGAACAACGCCAGCCTGAATCTGCAGATCTGTGCCCTAGAGATGAATAGCAGCTGCCGTGGAGCAGCTTTGAAAAGCCGGGGGACAGGAGGCTGAGGAGGCTGGCAGATCCCAGTCCCAGACAGCAGGCCCTGGGTGAGAAAATCCAGCCCCAGCTACTTGCGGAACACAGTAAAAATGACTCTGCAAAGCTCAGAGATGCTGAGCTGGACCCTCATTATGCTGTAAGAAGACAGTGGGTGCGTGTGAGCAGACAGTAGCATGGTTGTACTGGTGCAGCCGGGGAGGAAGTGTGACAGCGGCCATGTCAGAAAGGTCAGAGAACCCGGGAAGTTTGGCAACAGCCTTTTTCAGGGAGGCACAACAGCGAGGAGTAACAGGCGAGTGAGCGATTTCTAGGAAAGGAAAGAAATCCTCCAGTGTGAAGCTCTGCCCAGTCTCCCTTCCCAAAAAAGAAAGATCTGGCCACAAAAGGGTGGATTGAGTAGTTTTCTTTTGGAGGGGTAGGGGAGGAGGGAGAGGAATAAATCTTCTAAATTACTTGGGTTTTTAATAAGATTTTCTTTTTAAAAATCAACCCATTTAAAATGAAATCTGAATTTAATATACAAACTTTAATGCCTAAAATTACAATCTCTTAAAACATTTAAATCAATATGCTGAAGCCATGTGCCTTTATCAAAAACTTTGAGATAAAGGCTGCTTTTCTGTAGAAAGAAGGAATCAGGGGGAAACTGCAGAAAGAGAACTATTGTATTGCCAATGGCACTGAAATTCAGAAAGAGCTTCAAGACGTTGAAGACAGAAATACCCAACAACAAAGTTAAATCGCAGGCAGTGAAGAGGTAGATGAATCAAGCACTTACTCCACTTCATTTTCTTGCTAATATTCTCAACCTAAAGTACCATGGCAGGTATCTAGCTGCTGTAGAAGACATGTTATGTTAGGACATGGGTATTTAATGAACACCATCAATCATGCCAACCAGAATGAATGTCAGGGCTTGAGGTGACCCATTTAACCAGTACATGTTTCTGATTATGTTTCAAAACAGTCTCACCACTGAACTGGTGAAAGTCACTAGCTAAGCACCTGGAACCAGAGTTTGTTAAAGTGGTAAACCAGATTGACAGCCAAAGCCGGCTCTGCAGGCCCAGAAAGAATATTGTCTGCATTTGGACTATTTATTCAGAGTTGGAAAATCGATTGGTAGTTGAAAAAGTAGGAAAACAAAAATGAGCAAGGTGGGGATGAAATCTACTAGTTTTAAAAGTAACCGAAGAGACTTTGATACATTTGAAAGCTTTCCCAGGCTAACCTGAAAATCCATTTAATTCACTGACTGCAGTTAGCCCCTACTTTTAATAAGTCATTTAGTTGTAAACATGGAATATACTTGATAAACTTCTCTTATGTATCTAAAACATTTAAAGTTGTTGGGTTAAATACGGTTCATCTGCTGTTGTGTATTTAATTAAATTCCAGTTACCAGCCTAATGCAGTGTAACTTTTTGCTCATGATTTGTCAATTATCTAGTAAATAAGCGATGCTCACCATTTTCTAATGTACTAAAAATGCACAACTAATAAGAATCTCAAAATATTAAGCCATGTAATTACTTAAATAAATGGCTACAGTGCACACTCTTGGTACAGCTTTTTGCTACCCAGACCTAGTATAAAGACTCTGTGTAGTTGTGCATCCAGGTGTTGTGATGGTTCTATCAACCAGTGAGAATGCACCTTCCTTTAGAAAAATAACTGAAGAACCAATGGAAAAGCTGATCAAAATCAATCATTTAAAAAGAGTCTTTCCACTGGGTGATTTAAGTTGCCTTGATTTAAATCTACTTGCTCTGTGTGCTGAGAACTGATTTTGTGGGGATGGCAGGGGGTGGCCACAGCAGGAGATTTGTTAGAGGTCAGGATCTGATCCCTCCTCCCTGGTTTTCATATACCTCTTAGTAACCAACCAACCAACAGTAACATTCAGAATTAGGTGGCTGCAGTCTCTGTTGCTGTCTTCCTCCTCCCCCCCCCCCCCCATTCTGTGGCCTTTCCTCTCCTTGTTCCTCTTTTCTTGCTAACTCCACTGATTCGTCTCTGAGCTCATGGCAATGTGGAGCCTGTTACATGGGCAGCAGGGGCTTGCCTGAAGATGTGAAGCTCTGCAGGGCATCTGCAATGCTAGGTCCTCTCACTGGGCCTACAGCCCCTGAGTACAGCCCCCCTTCCCACCCCCACCATACTGGAGGCTTGATCCTCCCCATTAGCTCCTCCCCAGACAGGCTTTTCTTCATGGTCCCTACAGTAGAACCTCAAAAGCAAGGAGAATTCTGTGGCACTTTAAAGACTAACAAATTTAATATTTAACCTCAGAGTTACAAATATCGGAGATACAGACTGACCGGTCACCCACACACCTCATTGGGAACTGGAAGCAGGCCATCAGGCAGCAGCAGAGACATTCCCCCACCCCCACCCCCATCCAAAAAAAAAATCCACCAAGAAGCAAACACCGCACAGCGATGTGTTAAACAAACTACTAAAACAAGAAAGGGAAAGTTTAAAAAAAAAAACATGACTAGGTAAGGAAAGTATTTCTGCACTTGTTTCATTTGAGTTAAGATGGTTCTGCACAGTAAAGCTAAGCTATGTTAAGTCAATGTGCAGTGGTAACCTTTTCCAAGAACCATCGTGTTTTGTTCACATGTTCAGAGTTAGACATTTCCCTAACTCTGTGGTTCTGCTGTATCAGGTAATGCAGTGACTGACCTCTGGGGCCCTCTGTACTGCTCCTGTCATCATTCTGCTGCAATTCTCAGAGTCTCCACTAGGGGCAGCATTACACAGCACAGCCCGCTCCTGACTCAAGAACACAATTAGGTCAGTAACTCCAGGGAGCTGTTCCTATTTACGACCTAGGGAGGTGGGCGGGCACCAGCCCGCCCACCGTTCAAGGCCCGTCCCCCAGCCTGAGGGGAGGAGCCACCGGACCTAGGAGGTAACTAATTACGGGGGACAACAAATGGAAAAACAGGAAAGGGCGTGAAGGTCAAAGGTATAAAAGAAGGGAACACCGAGCAGAGAACCCCAGACAGTGCCCACCGCTCCCGGAAAGTGTCCATGGAGCCGGTGGACGCTGCCCAGAAGAACTCTGCTCGGAGACATGATCGGAGAAGGGAACGGAAATAGGCCCCACAGTCGCAGGGTGCCTCCCCAGCCAACCTCCCATCCCTGGTATTATAGATGGTGACTTTGGCCAGGGCCAAGAGGAGGTTGACGAGGAGGTCCCGCGACTTTGTGGGGCCACGGACAGGGTGCGTGTAAATAAACAAGTGCGGGGAGAAGTGCAGCCAGAACCTTAGCAGGAGGTTCTGGAGGAGCCGGAAGAGGGGCTGCAACCTGGCGCACTCCAGATACGCGTGCGCCAGGGTCTCCCTCATGCCGCAGAACGGGCAGGTGTCGGGGCGGGGGATGAACCGCACCAAGTACACGCCCGTGCTCACGGCTCCATGCAGGAGCCGCCAACTAATGTCCCTGGTGGGCCGTGGGGTCAAGGTGGAATACAGGCTGGCCCACCGGGGGTCCCCGCCCTTCCAGGGAGCTGTTCCAAGGCCTGTGCAAACACTAATGGGTTTATCAGTTCTTTGCACTGATGCAGAACCTGTCACCCATAGATCTCAAGCTGCTTTCCAGAGCAGGGTGAGCATGTAACATCCATCTCAGAGAGGATGAAATAAAGGCAGAGACAATAACCCAACGAACACCCTGCCATGTTCACATCATCAGTCAGGGGCGGCCCTAGGACTAGAACCCAGGATCCTGACTCAGTCCTGTGCTTTAACCATTATACAGCTGTCTGCCAAAGCTGGGTTTAAAGTGTGTGCTCTGACCACTACACCTCACTCCCCCTGCCCTGGGAAAAGAACCCAGGAGTCCTGAGGACCAACCTTCTTCTAGTCCCAAAGTGAATCAGGAACACTCCCACCACTGCACACAAAGCAGCGACTCCTGTCCTAGAAGTCAAACTGTGTGTTTGCTCTGCAGATCCTGGTGAGTCCTTTATCCCTGCACCTAGGGCAGAGGGAATGAAACACACTGCTCCTGCCTGCTTGTCTGCCCCACAGCATCCCAAGGGACATCACATTTCAAAGTGATTCCCTGCTCCAGGAAGTTAAATGCCATAAAAAAGGGGGTTGAGTAGGGATGTTTTTGCCACTAATAAGAAACATGATGGAGAAGGAGATGCAGGTCTGGGGAGCCTCCTCTCCCCCTCCAACTATTTTTCAGTATGTGGGGGAGGGGTGGCGGCACAGCTGTTACATTGAGATTTGGACACATTGTCCATTCAAACTAAAGGAGGGTGAGTGCACAGCAGGGCCCTGACCTCAGATGGGTCAGCTGGGCACTAGCACAGTGCAGATGGTTAGGTTTCTAAATCCCCTAGACACTGCTGTGAAAATTTCCATCCTGTTGCCAGCTCTCACCTGATTTTAGGGTAATTTCGTGTTTTCCAAAGCCCGGCTCCTGAGGTCAGTAACTGGAGGAGAATCTCAGCGACCATGTAAAAAATAAAGCCAAGTTTCCAGCTATTGTGGATGCAGCGAGAAGTTGGACCATGTGACCTGGTTCCACCCCACGGCTCAGAAACCAGAAGTTAAAGAGGAAAAAATAAACCCAGGTTTGTAAATCCTCATTTTTCGAGCCTGGCCCATTTCTGACGCTGCCAGCACTGCCCGGGAGCGGCCCAGTGACAGCCTGTCCGCTGTGGTCGGTGCAGGGGAACCTACCGTAACACACTGCCGGGGTGACCAACGCGCACAGGTGTCACGCACTCAGTTCTGAGTTGAGGTCTCCGCCCCTCTCCGTGCGCCGCCGCCGGGAATTACGGTTTCGGAGCCTGGGACAGGGCCGCGCTGATCTCGGCTGGTTCCAGCGTCTCACACTCGGCTCTGTGCGCAGCGAGACACCGCTGCCGGGCAACGCACGTGACAGCCGGAGAGAGGAACCCGAGTG
>VOCO01038870.1:0-18430 GCA_007922225.1 Emydura subglobosa
TTCCTTGGGCCCTTTGGAAACCCCAGCCTCAAAGACCAACTTTTTTTTCCTTTCATGTTTTTATTGTTTTGTTAAATTTCACTTTTTATTTGCCAGTCTCATAAATGGGTCCAGTCCTCTCCACCCGCTGGTTTCCAGCTTTATTTTTAATTTGCACACCAAGAAAAAGCACAGGCAACTTAGAGACAAGTTCCAATAAAACAGCTGAGGATGAAAAACAAAAACAAAAAAACCCTTCTTTTAGTCCTAGGTATAGGTTTTATACACATTGAACGTTGCTCAAAATTCAAATGCAACGGATGCAGAAGACACAATACTTATGTACAACAAGTTCAAAATACAGTGCCTGTGAGGAGTGTAGAGTTCTCACATCCATTAAATCTCCTATTAGCATGTATTCTTCCTTTTTTATTTCTCTTTCTATCTCTGTCTGAGTAGAGAGTAACATTTACAAAACCACCGAAGTGACTTAGCAGAGTAAGCCCATTTTCAAAGGCCATTAAGAAGCCCAGTTCTCCCTGGGAGCTAGGTGTTTTTGAAAGATCCCACTGGGTGCCTAAATATCTCCTAAAATGTGGCCTAAGCTCTAGATTCACAAAGAGGACGAGATGCCCAGTGGGATGCACTAAGACGTCTAAGTAAGTCAGGTGCTGCTGACATTGGGTCCGTGCCAGCTGATGAAGGGAATTATTTTCTTCCTTTTTTTGAGTTTGCAGAAGATGCTGCCCTGGCTCCTGTAGATTTGTGCAATGAGACTGAGATTTTCAAAGTCAGCTAGAAGATTTGGTTCTCCAATTCCTGTTAATTTTAATGCAGAGTCTGTGCGCCTATCCTTTAGACAGCTTTGAAAATATCAGCCTGAAAGCATGTCCAAGACAGCTAGATGCTTTTAGGAGCACTTCTATGATTGGTAGAGCTCCAGATATACAGGTAGTGCTCTACGCGGAAGGAGAGAGACAGACTCTCACATAAGCCACATAAGAGCCACGTGGATGAATTTGTAGACATGTTTCAATGCTCACCCACATGCTACTTCTGTAGATGCAGCACATCAACATGCAGTCATCTGACCCCCTCTCAGTTTCCTCAGAGCCCCTTTCACCTCCTTGTTCCTCAGCGTGTAGATGACCGGGTTCAGCATGGGTGCTACCACATCGGCAGAGATCTGCAGAGCAGTTGCCACCACTTTGTTCATCTGTGGCAGCATGTAAACCAGGGCGCAGGGCCCAAAGAACAGCGTCACCACCGTCAGATGTGAGGCGCAAGTGGAGGCTGCTTTGTGTCGCCCTTCGGCTGAGTTCATCTTCAGGATGGAGTAGACGATGCGGACGTAGGATAGGAGGATGAGGAAGAAACAGGTCATGGGCAGCAGGCCATTATTGGAGAAGCTCACGGTCTCGATAACGTACGTGTCCGCGCAGGCCAGCTTGGCCACAGGGAAGATGTCACAGAAGTAATAGTCCACCACATTGGGCCCGCAGTAGGGCAGGGTGAAGGTCAGACTGGTGAGAATAGTGGCCTGAACGGAGCTGGTGATCCAGGTGCCGGCAGCCAGGATGGCGCACACCCTCCAGTTCATGATGATCAGGTAGCGCAGTGGGTGGCAGATGGCCATGTACCTGTCAAAGGCCATGACGGTGCACAGCAGGCCCTCGGTGCAGCCTAGGAACTGGTAGAAGAAGACCTGGGACGTGCAGCCACCCAGCGAGATGGTTCTACTCTTGGCCCAGAGATCGACCAGCAATTTAGGGGTGCTGATCGAGGCAAATCCAAGGTCTACCACAGAGAGATTGCAGAGGAAGAAGTACATGGGGGTGTGCAGGTGGGAGTCAGCGAGGATGGCTGATAAAATGAGCACATTGCCCAGGAGGGTGCAGAGGTAGAAAGTTAAGAAGCTGATGAAAAGGATGGTCTCATGGCCTTTGGTATTGGGGATCCCGAACAGAATGAATTCAAACAACACAGTGCGATTCTCCATTTCCAAGCGAGACAAGGTCATTCCTGGAAGCACAGAGATAATGCAGCCAGATTAGCAATCTCAATAAATTATGGTTTGTTTTTCCTTAGCAAACTACAGTTTAATCTACAAGGGTAAACCTTTCTAACCATCGTAAATTCGGTGAAAGTGAGTGGAGAATCAGGACTCTAATATTTCATTAATTCTATTTGATGCTACTCAATTTGATATTCCTTTCTTCTTTTCCATTCAACCATTTTCTATCTATTCAGTTCTTACAGATCATACTAGGAAGAAGTACATGGGGGTGTGCAGGTGGGAGTCACTGAGGATGGATTATAAAATGAGCGGGTTCAGAGGTAGAAAGCTAAGAAAACAACGAAGAGGATGGTCTGAAGGCCATCAGTGTTGGGGAATCCTAAGAGGATGAAATGAGTCGCCACAGTGCGGTTGACCAACCCCACAATGGACTCATTCCTGGGGTAGGGGAGAGAAATAATGCCAATAAGATAGTGAAACAAAAAAACATAAAATCCTTTTTATACCTTCTATGCTCACCCTTCCTTTCACTGCCTCCGCTTTACTGCATGTCACCCCATTACTGCCTTTCATTCATAGTAGTTTATATTTACATCATTCTCATACCAGTTGAGTTCAAGTCATCACTGTGCAGTGCAGAACTCAGAAAGAGAAAATGTCTGCCTTCAAGATCTTACAACCCAAAGATGAACAGACCAAGGGGATGTCCTTCTCCATTCTACTCTATTCCAGTTTCTTCTCTTTTCACCTCTCCTGTTCTAATTTCTTCATCTCTATTCTATGCAGGCTGTTACCCATCTTTATCACACAGCATCTTAGATTCTTCCAGTGCTGGATTAGGGGATGTGACCAACGTTTGTCATATGTGGTTTGTTCTTTCACTCATCCTCTCTGTAGAGGGATTATTGTGTATGCAGTGGAATACTTTGTTTTGGCCGGGATTCATTTTTATCAGTGTAGGTGCTGCTCTGTGTTTGTGTTAAAGGAGAGGGTGCGGATGCAACATACGAACAAATGAATCTGGTGAAGAATTGTCCCAGCTTTGTTAATTATATGAATTTTTGGAGGTTTATATGCAGGTAACAGAGACAGGGAAAAGGAAAAAAAAGGAGTAGGGACAACTTGTCATCTACTCAGCCATGATCAGCAGGCTGCGTTCTGTGAATTTCAATAATTATCATAATATCATTGTGTATAAATTTAAGGTCAGATTTGAAGGACAATAATGAAGTGTCTATTTGCATTTTCTCAGGGAGCTTTCCCCATGCATGAGAGGTGCTGTTGGAAGGGAGAAGGGGCCATGTTGGGTTTATCATATGCTGGCTACACTACAGAGTTTACAGCAGTGTCTCTGTAGCACTGCTAGTACAGAGAGGCTAAGCCGATGGGACAGAGCTCTACCGTCATGTTAAATACTCCAGCCCCCGCGAGCAGCAGTGGCTATGTCAGTCGGAGAAGCTCTTCCACCAACACAGAGTTGTCCACACCAGCGCTTAGGTCAGTGTAACTTACGCTGGCTTATTCAGCCCCCTGGATAACATAACCTATACCGTCCTTAGCTGTTGTGTGTACATAGCCACACAGAGATTAATGGAGAAAGGGAGATAAATGATACACAGCCAAAAGAGAGAAACAGGCAGACAGGTACTACAGAGAGACGCACGGACAGCTGGATGGACGGATTTTTCTGTAAAGAAAATATTTGGGTGACATCATCCTTGAGTGAGGCGCAGACTGACAGATTTCAAGACAGGAAGAGACTGAGGGACAGAGAAAATCTTTACCAGACCAGATGTCTTACACTGGTTGCATGAGGAGAGGACGATCCAGCTGAATGGAATTTTCCTCTTCCCCCTGACAGTGACACCTGTGTAGAAGCGTCCAGATTTCTCATCCAAAACAGCACATCACACAGGAGAACTGCCCGGTCTGTGCTTTTGTTATCCAGCCTGCAGACCTCATCATCTCCGAAGGTAGCCAGGGATGTCCACAGCCTATCACCACAGGCTGCTGCAGAGCCCCAGAGCTTTTTCACAGCTCCCACAGCCTTTAGACTGTCCATGGTCTTTAAATCACCCAAGGTCCCTTTGGGACCTGGTCTCTCAATCCCCTCCAGTCTCCTGCTCTGAGACCTCAGCAGAGTCACCAATTAACTGAGATTCTGCATCATTTTAGAGGACAGTCATACACCCCCAGGACCAGCTGCTCAGCTGGCATAAATAAGGGTAGCAGTATTAACCTGAAAGGGCTGGATCCTCATTTCCACCAGGCTGCAGTTTCTCTTCTCACTCAGCATGATCTGAATCCTGAGTAACTCCATTGGATTCAATGGGGCTGATTGCTCTCTGTCACTCACCCTGGTGGTTTAAATCAGCACTAAGTCCATTGGACTCAAAGGAGCTATGTAGATTTACACCAGCTGAGAATCTAACCCATAAATGATGAGGGGACATGGGACGTTAATTCTCATCTAGTCTCTCCTGCTGTGTAACATAAACCAGCAAACTTCACCCAGGCATTTGGAACAATAGGTAATTGGGCCCGGTGTTCAGCTAGTGGTCTCTGTTGCAAACAGAGCTTTTTCCTTGGTTTGAATAAGCCGTTGCTCCTGTGCCCCCTTCTGTCTCTTTGTGCACCTGGATGTATTCATGCAGTTGTCTGATTATCTGTGAGGGTGAAAGTCAGCGCTGTGCAGATGGACAGCATACGTCCCGTGCACCACTTGGGATCACCTTTTGCTATCCTGTACAGACTGGCAGTATTGTGGTCCCTAACAACTCCCAGGAAGATCATGGCCCCAATGTTGTGGGTGCTGCTCAGACACCGAGTGAGACAGTTCCTGCCTTTGAGAGTTCACAAACATAGGAAGGGTTACCTGCGCATTTTACAAGGGAGAACTGAGGCACTGAGCATTAGAGGGTGAGATTTTCAAAGAAGCCAGGCTCCCAAAACTCATTCTAGTGCAATGCGCTTTGGGCTCCTAACTCCTATTGGCTTTCTTGAAAATCTCAGACCGATTGAATTGTCTGAGGTCACAAAAGGAGTGTGTGAAAGAGCCAGGAAATGTGACCCAGCGGTCTAGGATTCCAGTCTGAGCATTATCCCCAACACCATCCCTTCTCTTTCCACTGGGTTGAGCATCACTCTGTCTTGCTGGGTCCCAGCATGTTCTCTTACCCAGCCCTTTGCACAACTAGTGTTCGGGGGGGAAAGGATCTTTAGAGAATTAAGGTTGATTTAACTTAACAAAGCTGCTCCTTCACTAGCCATTTAAGGCTCGTCTTGCACCTCTACTGTGCCTCAATGCTAAAGGCTTAGCAGTGGTTAGCTACATCACTGGCATGCCCTGTAACCTAAACCAGTCCATAGACCCCAGACACAGAGGGTGTGACAGAGCCAGGGAAGAAGGGTGTGTTAGTGGTTTGTCAGCACTGAGCTCCTGTATCTGTTTGCTGCTGCCATAGCAGAGCAGTGTCAGTAAGGCCCTTTGCAATTATTTTCATCACTGTCATTTCTTGCTGTTCCTGTGGTGGGCATCTTATTTGGGAGCCGGACTGAAGTGGCAGAAGGCAAAAGTTATAATTAGTCTCTGTAGACAGATTATCCCAGCTCAGTCATAACATACCAGGACGTGCAGTCACCTTTGGGGTTAATTAAAAAGCAGATGTTCTAATGAATGCCCAGGGGGGCCTTTATCACTGTGCTGGGTAGCAGCTCCCCAGTTACTCTTGGCGGGCGCTGCTGAGTTCCATGTGTCATTGCCATGAACAGCAGGGCCGGAGCTGCATTTTACTCTTTTTATTTATATTCTCACTGTTCTGATGAGAGGCGGCTGGGACCTGCTGATGGTGGGCAGAGGGCACAGTTCAAAGACACGCACACGCTCTGCTCTCAGCTGCCCCTCCCTGCAGCTGCCACAGCAAAGTGTTTGCTTCTCCGTCTCCCCACAGCTGCACCTTGCAGCCTGCTCCAGGAGCCACTGGACAGGGAGGGGGTCTGGCCATCAAACACTGGCAGAAATCTGCACAGTCACCTGACCCCTTGTGCCCCCACCCTGGGTCGCCTCTGATTCTTATCATTGGTATTTTGGTAGGACCTACAGACTGGAACTCAGATGTGGGCCCCTTTCTGCTGGGTGTTGCACAGACACATAGTAAGAGACTGTCACTGTCTGAAATGGGTACACAGTAAATGGATTAAAGAGACAAGGGATTTAATGATGCCTGTTTAACAGATGGGTAAACTGAGGCACAAAACAATTCAGTGAGTTACTCAAGGTCAAATAGGTAATCTTCCACAGAACCTGTACTTGAACCCAGATCTCCTGTGTCCCACTACTTTCTCTTAGCCAAAAGATAATGCTTTGTAAATAATCCCATGGCTCTTTAAATGTAGGTGTGTTGAGTTGATACAGTTCTCAGTTACTAAACACTATAGCAACTTGCTCTCCCTCCATTTCCCTCTGGAGCCATCCTGTGCCCAGGGCCTGGAGGTCAATGCAGCTTTCCCATTGTCCATCAGAAGTTACAGCCGCTTTTAGAGTCAATGTGCACAGCTGTGCACCTCTCTTCCATTCCAAGTTCTCTTTGCTCAGTCGCCCTCTTCTGGGTTTGTGGCTGTTTGGAAATTGGTTTCCTGGACAACGGCAAAGAAACAACAGAGAAAATTCAGGCTGAGCCCTGGCCGTGCAAAGGGGAGCTGCAGTGCAGGGAATGGTGAAGGCAACTCAGGAGGGGCGCTCCTCCCTCAATCAGGGCTGTTTTTAATGCTGGGATGTTGTGGTAGTGTGGACTGTCCTGCAGGGAAAAGGGCCAGTGGCATGGCTCACATTATCTGCCTTGGGTTCCTTTCCTTTTTTTATTTTAATTGTTTTTTTATTTATGGGCAAAATCCCACTTCATAGGAACTGATGACAATTCACAAAAATATTATTTTTCTTTTGTAGAAGGCCATTGTAGGGTAATGGGCACTGCACCCACACCTGTGAGAGACAGACCCTGCCCCGGAAAGCTTACAAGAGAAATGGGTGGGAGAAAAGAGTGATTTGAACCAAATGCCTCAGGTGGAGAACTGAGCCCCAGAGAGATTGTCACGTCTCTAACTTCTGATATCACACTTCCACTTTAGGTTGGAAATTTCAAAGGGCCCTGAAGGGAACTAGTTTTCCAATTGCCGCAGACTTATAATTTGCTTGGGTGCTTGGAAATCACAGCCTCAAAGCCCAACTCTTCTTCCTCTCATGATTTTGCTGTTTTGTTAATTTCACTTTTTATTTGCCAGTCTCATAAATGCGTCCAGTCCTCTCCACACACTGGTTTGAAGGTTTATTTTTAATTTGCACACATAGACAAAGCTAAGGCAACTTAGAGACAAGTGCCAATAAAAGAGCTGAGAATGGGAAACAGGAAAAAATCTTCATTTGAGTCCCAGGTTTTAGTTTCATACACATTGAATGTTGCTCAAAATTCAAGTGCAACGGATGCAGAAGACACAAATACATACAGAGCACAAGCCCAAAACACAGTGCATGTGACGAGTGTAGAGTTCTCGCCTCCGTTAAACCCTCTGTTAGCTTTTTTCTTCCTTTTTTCTTTCTTTCTAGCTCTTTCTGAGTACAGGGTAAAATGTACAAAACCACCCAAGTGACATAGGAGAGTAAGTCTCTTTTTCAAAAGCCATTAAGGAGTCCAGTTCTCACTGACATTCAGGGGGACATAGGCTCCCAATGGCCAGATTTTCAATGGTGCAGATAGACACATAGTGGGATTTTCAAGTGGATCCTGGTGGTTAGGCCCCGATTTTTGTTACAGTTCAGGGCAACTGCACCCGCATTTTCCCTTAATGGTCCAGCAAGGGCCAACACTACCAGCTTCAAGCTCCCTAGCCTTTGCCTTTCTTGGGTGGAAACCCACATCTCTCTCCTTGCTGACTGGGGTCTTCACAGGAACACACACAGCACAACTTTTAATACAATGGACCTCCAAAGTATTAAAACTCATTCAGTAAGTTTTATCCAGAACATTGCAGGAAATTGCTGTCTGTCCCCCTTTTAACAATCTGGCCCCAGACATCTAACTCTGGTTGATTTCAAGGCGGGTTAGGTGCCTGCGGGTTTCTGAAAATCCTGCCAGGTGTCTAAATATGCTCTGGCCTAACGTCTAGATTTACAAAGGGGTTTATGTGCCTAGTGGAATTTACTAAGGCTTTTAAATAGGTCAGGGGCCAACTCCCATTGCAAGTAAATGGGAGGCTGGTGGCTGACTCACTCAAGGTGCTCTTCAAAACCCTCTTAGGTAATTAAATGCCTTTAAATCTAGTCCTCAGGAGCCTCAATCCCAGGGCCTTTCAGTGAGATTTAGGCCTGGTCTACACTTACCTTAAAATTTGGCGTCAGTTGACGGGAGTTACACAAGCTACACAGAGTAGATTGCGTAGCGCCCGTCAACTTCTTAACTTCTGTTGTGCACGGCGTCTTCACTGCGCCGCAGTACTTGAAGGGGTCATTTTCACAAGTCGACTTCCACATCGATTGAGCGGGTCCTCACTGACCGCTCAATCGATCCGGAAAGATCGATTTGATGGCGGCGAATGTGCAGCCGTCAATGAAGACGTATATTAGACTGCTAAATGCCTCCATCACTTCTGATGGGGCTGGGTTGGTCCTGCTTTGAGCAGGGGGCTGGACTAGATGACCTCCTGAGGTCCCTTCCAACCATGTTCTTTTATGATTCTATGAAAATGGTATTTACATTCCTAAATCCCTGGGGTGGTTTTGAAAATTTTACCACAAATCCATTGAACTTCAGGACATGCTGAAAACCCATCTGTTCTCCCAGGATTGTTAGGCAGCTCTCTAGCACAGCTTCCTGCTGACATGTGGTTTCTGCCAGATGATGAAGAGATTTTTTTTCTTCCCTTTCTTGAGTTTGCAGAAGATGCTGCCCTGGCTTCTGTAGATTTGTGCAATGAGGCTGACTTTCAAAGTCAGCTATGAGATTTAAATCTCAAAATTCAAGTGCAACGGATGCAGAAGACACAATACATACATAGCACAAGCCCAAAACACAGTGTGTGTGATGAGTGTAAAGTTCTCACATCCATTAAACCTTCTTTTAGCTTTTTTTCTTTCTTTTTTATTTATCTTTCTCTCTGTCTGAGCAGAGGGTAAAGTTTAGAAAACCACACAAGTGACTTAGGAGAGTAAGTCTTATTTTCAAAAGCCATTAAGAAGTCCAGTTCTCACTGACATTCAGTGGGACGTAGGCTCCCAACAGCCAGATTTTCAAAGGTGCAGATAGGCACATAGTGGGATTTTCAAATGGATCCTGGTGTTTATGCCAAGGTTTTTGTTACAGTTCAGGGCAACCGCACCTGCATTTTCCCTTAATGGTCCAGCAAGGGACAAGGCTGTCAGCTTCCAGCTTCGTAGCTGTTGCCTTTCTTGGGTGGAAATCCACATCTCTGTCCTTGCTGATGGGGGTCTTCACAATAACACACGCACAGCTGCATTTTTAATACAATACAAGTCGACTTCCTCATCGATTGAGTGGGTCTTCACTGACGGCTGAGTTGATCCGCATAGATCGATCTGAGGGTGGCAAATTTGCCACCGTCAGCGAAGATGTGCCCTTAGACTCCTAAATGGCTCTATCACTTCTAATGGGGCTGAGGTTGGTCCTGATTTGAGCAGAGGGCTGGACTAGACGACTTATTGGGGTCCCTTCCAACTCTATTCTTCTATTATTCTGTGAAAATGGGATTTAGGTTCCTAAATCACTGAGGTGGTTTTTTGAAAACGTTATCATAAATCCAAAAAACTCAGCTGTTCTCCCAGGATCGTTAGGCAGCTCTCGAGCACAGCTTCCTGCTGACATGTGGTTTGCGCCAGATGATGACGAGAATTTCTTAATTCCCTTTCTTGAGTTTGCAGAAGATGCTGCCCTGGCTTCTGTAGAGTTGTGAAATGAGGCTGAGACTTTCAAAGTCAGCTACCAGATTTGGATCTCCAATTCCTATTAATTTTAATACAGACTGAGAGTGCCTGTCCCTTAGGCAGCTTTGAACATGTCAGCCTTAAAACATGTCCAAGACAGCTAGACGCTTTTAGGAGCACTTCTATGATTTGTAGAGCTCCAGATAGATAGCTGGGACTGTATGGGGAAGGAGAGAGACAGCCTCTCACAGACGCCACATAAGAGCCACGCTGATGAATTTGTAGACATATTTCAATGCTCACCCACATGCTACTTCTGCAGATGCATCACATCAACGTGTAGACGTGTGACCCCCTCTCAGTTTCCTCAGAGCCCCTTTCACCTCCTTGTTCCTCAGTGTGTAGATGACCGGGTTCAGCATGGGCGTTACCACATCAGCAGAGATCTGCAGGGCGGTCGCCACCATTTTGCTCAGCCGTGGCTGCGTATAGATGATGGCACAGGGCCCAAAGAACAGCGTCACCACCGTCAGATGTGAGGCGCAAGTGGAGGCTGCTTTGCGTCGCCCTTCGGCTGAGTTCATCTTCAGAATAGAGTAGACGATGCGGACGTAGGACAGGAGGATGAGGAGGAAGCAGGTCATGGGCACTAGGACAATATTGATGAAGCTCATGGTCTCGATGATGTACGTGTCCGCACAGGACAGCTTGGTCACCGGGAAGATGTCACAGAAGTAATAGTCCACCACATTGGGCCCGCAGTAAGGCAGCGTGAAGGTCAGACTGGTGAGAATAGTGGCCTGAACGGAGCTGGTGATCCAGGTGCCGGCAGCCAAGATGGTGCACACCCTCCAGTTCATGATGATCAGGTAGTGCAGCGGGTGGCAGATGGCCATGTACCTGTCAAAGGCCATGACTGTGCAGAGCAGTTCCTCGGTGCCGCCTAGGAAGTGAAAGAAGAACACCTGGGACATGCAGCCGCCCAATGAGATGGTTCTACTCTTGGTCCAGAGACTGACCAGGAATTTAGGGGTGCTGATCGAGGCAAATCCAAGGTCCACCACAGAGAGATTGCAGAGGAAGAAGTACATAGGGGTGTGCAGGCGGGAGTCAACGAGGATGGCTGATAAAATGAGGAGGTTGCCCAGGAAGGTGCAGAGGTAGAAAGTTAAGAAGCTGATGAAAAGGATGGTCTCATGGCCTTTGGTGTTGGGGATCCCGAACAGAATGAATTCAAACACCACAGTGCGATTCTCCATTTCCAAGCGAGACAAGGTCATTCCTGGAAGCACAGAGATAATGCAGCCAGATTAGTAATCTCAATAAATTATGGTTTGTTTATTCCTTAGCACACTACAACTTAATCTATAAGGGTAAACCTTTCTAACCATCATAAGTTTGGTGAAAGTGAGAGGAGAATCAGGACTCTAATATTTCATTAATTCTATTTGATGTTACTCAATTTAATTTTTCTGTCTTCTTTTCCATTCAACCATCTTTTATCTATTCAGTTCTTATAGATCATACTAGTAAGAAGTACATGGGGGTGTGCAGGTGGGAGTCACTGAGGATGGTTTATAAAATGAGCAGGTTGCCCAGGAAGGTGTAGAGGTAGAAAGCTAAGATGATGACAAAGAGGATGGTCTGAAGGCCGTCAGTGTTGGCAATTCCTAAAAGGATGAAATGAGTCACCACAGTGCGGTTGACCAACCCCACAATGCACTCAATCCTGGGGTAGGGGAGAGAAATAATGCCAATAAATTAGTGAAACAAAAAAACATAACATCCTTTTTATACCTTCTATGCTCACCCTTCCTTCCACTGCCGCCGCTTTACTGCATTTCACCCCATTACTACCTTTCACTTGTAGTAGTTTATATTTACATCATTTTCATGCCTGTTGGGATCAGGTCCTCACTGTGAAGTGCAGAACTCAGAAAGAGAAAATGTCTGCCTTCAAGATCTTACAACCCAAAGATGAACAGACCAAGGGGATGTCCTACTCCATTCTACTCTATTCCAGTTTCTTCTCTTTTCACCTCTCCTGTTCTAATTTCTTCATCTCTATTCTATGCAGGCTCTTACCCATCTTTATCACCACAGCATCTTAGATTCTTCCAGTGCTGGATTGGGGGATGTGACCAACGTTTGTCATATGTGGTTTGTTCTTTCACTCATCCTCTCTGTAGAGGGATAATTGTGTGTGCAGTGGAGTACTTTGTTTTGGCTGGGATTCATTTTTATCTGTGTAGCTGCTGCTCTGTGTTTGTGTTAAAGGAGAGGGTGCGGATGCAACATACAAACAAATGAATTCGGTGAAGAATTGTCCCAGCTTTGTTAATGATATGAATTGTTTGGCGGTTTTTATACGGGTAAGAGACAGGGAAAAGGAAAAAAGAGGAGTAGGGACAACTTGTCATCTGCTCAGCCATGATCAGCAGGCTGCGTTCTGTGAATTTCAATAATTATCATAATATCATTGTGTAAAAATTTAACGTCAGGTTAGAAGGACAATAATGAAGTGTCTATTTGCATTTTCTCAGGGAGCTTTCCCCATACATGAGAGGTGCTGTTGGAAGAGAGAAGGGGCCGTGTTGGGTTATCACCTGCTGGCTACACTACACAGTTTACAGCAGTGTCGCTGTAGCACTGCTAGTACAGAGAGGCTAAGCCAATGGGACAGAGCTCTACCATCATGTTAAATACTCCAGCCCCCGCGAGCAGCAGTGGCTATGTCAGTGGGAGAATCTCTCCCATCAACACAGAGTCCTCCACACCAGCGCTTAGGTTAGTGTAACTTACACTGACTTATTCAACCCCCTGAATAATGTAACTTATACCGTCCTTAGTTGTGGTGTGTACATAGCTACACAGAGATTAACGGAGAGAGGGAGATGAATGATACACAGCCACAAGAGAGAGAGAGGCAGACAGGTACTGCAGAGAGACGCACGGACGGATGGATGGACGGATTTTTCTGTAAAGAAAATATTTGGGTGACATCGTCCTTGAGTGAGGCAGAAACTGACAGATTTCAAGACAGGAAGAGACTGAGGGACAGAGAAAATCTTTACCAGACGAGATGTCTTACACTGGCTGCATTGGGAGAGGACGATCCAGCTGAATGGAATTTTCCTCTTCCCCCTGACCGTGACTCCTGTGTAGAAGTGTCCAGATTTTTATCCAAAACAGCACATAACACAGGAGAGGTGCCGGGTCTGTGCTTTTGTTATCCAGCCTGCAGACCTCATCGTCTCCGAAGGTAGCCAGGGATGTCCACAGCCTATCGCCACAGGCTGCTGCAGAGCCCCAGAGTTTTTTCACAGCTTCCCACAGCCTTTAGTCTGTGCATGGTCTTTAAATCACCCAAGGTCCCTTTGGGACCCGGTCTCTCAATCCCCTCCAGTCTCCTGGTCTGAGTCCTCAGCAGAGTCACCAATTAACTGAGATTTTGCATCATTTTAGAAAACACTCACACACCCCCAGGGACCAGCTGCTCAGCTGGCATAAATAAATGTAGCAGTATTAACCTGAAAGGGCTGGATCCTCATTTCCCCCAGGCTGCAGATTCTCCTCTCACTCGGCATGATCTGAATCCTGAGCAACTCCATTGGGTTCAATGGGGCTGATTCCCCTCTGTCACTCACCCTGGTGTGGTAAATCAGGACTAATTCCACTGGACTCAAAGGAGCTATGTACATTTACATCAGCTGAGAATCTAACCCATAAATGATGAGGGGACATGGGATGTTAATTCTCATCTAGTCTCTCCTGCTGTGTAACACAAGCCAGCAAAGTTCACCCAGGTATTTGAAACAAGAGGTAACTGGGCCTGGTGTTCAGCTAGAGCTCTCTGTTGCCAATAGAGCTTTCTCCCTGGTTCGAATAAGCCGTTGCTCCTGTGCCCCCTTCTGTCTCTTTGTGCACCTGGATATATTCATGCAGTTGTGTGATTATCTGTGAGGGTGAAAGTCAGCGCTGTGCAGGTGGACCGCATATGTCCCATGCACCACTTGGGATCACCTTTTGCTATCCAGTACAGACTGGCAGTATTGTGGTCCCCAGCAATTCCAGTAAGATCATGGCCCTAGTGCTCTGGGTGCTTCTCAGACACAGCATGAGGTAGTTCCTGCTTTTGAGAGTTCACAAACATAGGAAGGGTTACTGGCCCCATTTTACAAGGGGGAACTGAGGCACAGAACATTTGAGGGTAAGATTTTCAAAGGAGCCGGGCTCCCAAAACTCATTCTAGTGCAGTGGGCTTTGGGCTCCTAACTCCTATTGGCTTTCTTGAAAATCTCAGACTGATTGAATTGTCTGAGGTCACAAAAGGAGTGTGTGGAAGGGTCGGGAAATGTGACCCAGAAGTCCTGGATTCCAGTCTGAGCATTACCCCCAACACCATCCCTTCTCTTTCCACTGGGATGAACATCACTCTGCGTCTTGCTGGGTCCCAGGCATGTTCTCTTACCCAGCCCTTTGCACAACCAGTGTTTGTGGGGGGAAAGGATCTTTAGAGAATGAAGGTTCATTTAACTTAACAACGCTGCTCCTTCACTAGCCAGGTAAGGCTCGTCTTGCACCTCTGCTGTGCCTCGATGCTAAAGGCTTAGCAGTGGTTAGCTACATCCCTGGCATAGCCTGTAACCTAAACCAGGCCATAGACCCCACACACAGAGGGTGTGACAGAGCCAGGGAAGCAGGGCTGTGTTAGGGGTTTGTGAGCACTGAGCTCATGGATCCGTTAGCTGCTGCCATAGCAGAGCAGTGTCTGTAAGGCCCTTTACAATTATTTTCATCGCTGTCATTTCTTGCTGTTCCTGTGGTGGGCATCTTATTTGGGAGCCGGACTGAAGTGGCAGAAGGCAGAAGTTATAATTAGTCTCTGTAGACAGATTATCCCAGCTCAGTCATAACATACCATGACGTACAGTCACCTTTGGGGTTAATTAAAATGCAGGTGTTCTAATGAATGCCCAGGGGGGCCCTTATCACTGTGCTGGGTAGCAGCTCCCCAGTTACTCTTGGCTGGCACCAGCTGAGTTCCATGTGTCATTGCCATGAACAGCAGGGACGAGCTGCATTTTACTCTTTTTACTTGTATTCTTACTGTTCTGATGAGAGGCGGCTGGGACCTGCTGATGGTGGGCAGAGGGCACAGTTCAAAGGCACGCACACGCTCTGCTCTCAGCTCCCCCCCCCCCCCCCCCCCCGCAGCTCCCACAGCAAAGTGTTTCCTTCTCCCTCTCCCCCAGGGTCACATCTTGCAGCCTGCTCCAGGAGCCGCTGGACAGGGAGGGGGCCCGGCCAGCAAACACTGGCAGAAATCTGCACACACGTGACACCTCGTGCCCCCACCCTGGGTTGCCTCTGATTCTTGTAATTGGTATTTGGGTAGGATCTACAAACTGGAACTCAGATGTGGGCCCCTTTCTGCTGGGTGTTGCACGAACACATAGTAAGAGACTGTCACTGTATGAAATGGATACACATTTAATGGATGAGAGAAACAAAGGATTTAATGATCCCTGTTTAACAGATGGGGAAACTGTGGCACAAAGCAATTCAGTGACTTACTCAAGGTCAAATACAGAATCTTCCACAGAACCTGTACTTGAACCCAGATCTCCTGTGTCCCACTCCTTTGTCCTAGCCACAAGATAATGCTTTGCAAATAATTCCCATGGGCTCTTTAAATGTAGGTATGTTGAGCTGATACAGTTCTCAGTTACTAAACACTATAGCAAGCTGCTCTCCCTCCTTCTCCCTCTGGAGCCATCCAGTGCCCAGGCCATCCAGTTACAGCCGCTTTTAGAGTCAATGTGCACAGCTGTGCACCTCTCTTCCATTCCAAGTTCTCTTTGCTCAGTCGCCCTCTTCTGGGTTTGTGGCTCTTTGAAAATTGGTTTCCTGGACAATGGCAAAGAAACAACAGAGAAAATTCAGTCTGAGCCCCGGCCATGCAAAGGGGAGCTGCAGTGCAGGGGGTGGTGCAGGCAACTCACGAGGGGCGCTCCAACCTCAGTCAGGGCTGTTTTCAATGCCGGGATGCTGTGATAGTGTGGACTGTCCTGCAGGGAAAGGACAAGCAAACGTGGCTCACATTGTTCTTTTCCTTTATTTATTTATTTATTTTTATTTATAGGTAAACTTCACTTCATAAGAGTTGAAGACATTTCACAAAAATATTATTAGTTTTGTTTTGGTAGAAGGCCACTAGAGGGTAATGGGCACTGCACCCACACCGGTGAGAGACAGACCCTGCCCCAGAGAGCTTACAGGAGAAATGGGTGGGAGAAAAGAATGATTTGTACCTCAATGCCTCAGGTGGGGATCTGATCCCTAAGGAGATTGTTACTTGTCTAACTTCCTGCCAAGCTCCAGTACTAAACCAGGCATAAATGTATTCACTTCCTGCCTCACCCAAACCCTGGGTAATTTTATTGATTTCATGCGTAACCTGACCCTTAGCATAACCTAACTGCCCTCAGCCCAACCTCAATAAGAGCATCATTCCTTTGACCTTTCCCTACTCCTAGGAGAACACCCATGTCCTCCTCATTAGCCCTGGAAAACTCCATTGACTTCCATCCTACACCTAATCTTAAACCTGGAATAACCCCACTGAACTCCTCACCAGTCTGGATCTCTTGGTAAGGGCGGGTCAAGCAAACAATGTGTATTTTAATATGGCGAAATGTAAGCATGTACATCTGGGAGCAAAGAATCTAGGCCATGCTTATGGGTTGGGGGACTGTATCCTCGGAAGCAATGACTCTGAAAAAATTGGGCAGTTGTGGTGGAAATTCAGCTGAACCTAAGCTCACAGTGAGACGCTGTGGCCAAAAGAACTAATGTAATCCTAGTGCATAGAGGAGGAATCTCGAGTAGGATCAGAAAGGTTCTTTTACCTCTAGATTTGCACTGATGCGACTGCTGATGGTATAGTCTATCCATTTCTGAGGTTCACAGTTCAAGAAGTGTGCTCCAAATTGGAGAGGATTCAGAGAAGAACCATGCGAATAATTGAAGGATTAAAAAATGTGTGTTATAGAGAAAGACTTAAAGAGTTCGAGCTATTTACCTTAACAAAAAGCAGGTCAAGGGGTAACTTGATTAGCACCTGTAAGTATCTACATGGGGAACAAATACTTAATAATGGGCTGGCTCTTCAGCCTACCAGAGAATGGTCTAACATGATCCAATAGCTGGAAGTTGAAGATAGACAAATTCAGATTGGATATACTGCATACATTTTCAAGAAAGAGAGTCATTTGATCCTTGGTAAATTGTTCCAGTGCCTTAATGGAGTCTCAATCAAGGACAATTTTAATATCAAAATTGATGTTTTTCTAAAAGATGTGTTCTAGGAGACACTGTTGGAAGACCAGATACTGGGCTAGATGAACCATTGGTTTGACCCAGATGATCACAGTGGTCCCTTTTGGCCTTATAATCTATTAATCTAACATTAACCCTGGAATAACTCCACTGGCCTCCTTCTTAATTCTAACCTAGCCCTGGCATAAATCCGTTGACTTCCTGACCACCTCTATCGGAAGACATTCCATTTCCTCTAGCAATTTTTGCAGGACTGGGATTAGCCACCTTTCATTTTCCTGAATGCTGCCTTGACTTCCTTTTTCCTCAGTGTGTAGATGACCAGATTCAGCATCGGGGTGACCACGTTACAAAAGATCTGAGTCGGGGTAGCCAATACATTGCTCAGGGACGGCTGGGTGTAGAGGAGGGCACAGGGCCCAAAGAAGAAGTGTACCACTGTCAGGTGCGATGCACAAGTGGAAACCTCTTTCTGACGGTGCTCAGCACTGCACATTCTCACCACGGAGGCATCAATCTGACGAAGGACATGAGGATGGGAAGGAAAAAGGTCATGGGCACCCTGCCAATATTGATGAAGCTCATGGTCTCGATGACGTACGTGTCCGCACAGGCCAGCTTCACCACGCGGAAGATGTCACAGAAGTAATAGTCCACCACATTGGGCCTGCAGTAGGGCAGCATGTAGGTCAGGCTGGTGAGAATGGTGGCATGAAAGGAGCTGGTGACACAGGTGGCGGCAGCCAGGATGGCGCACACCCTCCAGTTCATGATGATCAGGTAGTGCAGCGGGTGCCAGATGGCCACGTACCTGTCAAAGGCCATGACAGTGCAGAGCAGGCCCTCGATGCAGCCTAGGAACTGGTAGAAGAAGACCTGGGACATGCATCCTCCCAGTGAGATGGTTCTACTCTTGGCCCAAAGACTGACCAGCAATTTAAGGGTGCTGATGGAGGCGAATCTAAGGTCCACCACGGAGAGATTGCAGAGGAAGAAGTACATGGGGGTGTGCAGGCAGGAGTCAGTGAGGATGGCTGATAAGATGAGCAAGTTGCCCAGCAGGGTGCAGGGCTAGAAAGCTAAGACTACGACGAAGAGGATGGTCTTCTGGCCTTTGGTGTTGGGGATCCCTAAGAGAATGAATTCTGACACCACAGTGC
>VOCO01038873.1:0-22487 GCA_007922225.1 Emydura subglobosa
CCACAGGGGCTGGAGGAAGGTCAGGGCAGAACAAAACCCTGTGGAGCTGCGACGCCTTGTTTGCACTTAGGGCTTGTCTACACTAACAGCGCTGCACCGGTGCAGCTGTGCTGCTCTAACGCTTAGTGAAGACGCGACCTGCACTGACAGGAGGGCTTCTCCCATCGGTGTGGTACTCTGACTCTCCGAGAGGCGGTAGCTATGGCGACGGGAGAAGCCCTCCCATCAACACAATGCTGTCTGCACCAGGGGTCAGGTCGGCTCAAGAGTGTGGATTTTCACGCCCCTGAACGACACAATGACATCGAGGTGAGTTTGTAGCGTAGACCAGGGCTTAGATTGTACAGCCAGAATCAGACACAATTGCTCAATGTAGATGTCTTCAGATGAGGGTTTTGCAGCCAGGGAGATCCTGTGTGAAACGTCAGTTCATTTCATCCACACTTCACTTCACAATGAAAACCAAACTATGGATATGAGTCGTCTGTGCACCCAAGTGTTACCAGATTTGCCCGTCACCTTGGGGTATGCGCATTTAGATCTCCTGCCTGTTTGATCTTTGCCACTAGTTCAGGCCAGGTGAGGTGCTTTAATTCACTGCCTCCATGGTCATTTTGGTCTGAGAATTTAACCCTGAATAGGTGTTCTGTACCAATTCAGGTCCCTGATAATGGGAAGAAATAATCCCACCCTCTTCTGTCTGGGGTGAAGAATCAGAGAGAGCTGCCAGCATTTTTTTCCGAATTAGGATAGCTTCTGGGGCCTCTCCTAGTTTCTGCTCTTCTGTTATATACAGTTTCTTAAGGGACAGTAATATTTTAAGAGCACTTCTCATCCATTCCCGGGGTCCAGTGGCAGTCCGCTCCCAAGAACCTATGCCTGTGTCCAGAGCATCTGCATCACAAGGAGAGGTGCATAACTGAGCCAATTGGGTTAAATCCATGCCATCAGCAGAGGGGTACATTTGCCACACGTGAGCCAGCCATGCAATGGCAGTGTCATGGTTCAATGGTCCCATCTCTCAGCAATAGCCTTGGCTTTACTGGGAGACCATCTCACCATGTCCGTGTCCATCTCTGTGATGGGGAGATCGGCTCCTGCCACCAGGTGTTTAACTTCCCTTGTGGAAACAGGGGCAACATTATGCACGCGGGGCCAATCGGGGTTGAATGGGCCTGTGGGGACAGGATCAGGGGGTATTTCTATTTTCCCAGGGTACCCAAAGTCACAATCCTCTCTGATCCTTACAGCTGCTACCACCCCCCTGTGGGCGCTAAGCTGGGCACGCAGGTTACTGATCTCTGCCTCACAACTCTGGTGGCCTGCGGCTGCTTTGGCTGCCTTGTTCTCATCTTGTTCTCATCTCGCCAAGAAGGGAGCTGAAGCTCTGGCTTCTTCTAACAACATTTTTGTGTGTGTTAACTCTTTCCTACACTGCTCTGCATTCCTGTTTGCCTTGTCTCTCTCCTCTTAGTATGGTCACCATTTTAAGCTTTTTTGCTGGAAATTCACACCCATCTGCCTCCCGTTTGTCCAAACGCTGGTGTAACTGCTTCTTCCCAAGCTCCAGTTCCTGCCTTCCCTTTACCATTTCAACCCAGTCCAAACATGCATACAATAGTGCCCATGCAGCAGCTGCATCCTTTGCACTACCACGTGGCTTCATGGTTGCGCAGTACTCTTCAAAGCTTAGACCTGCCTCAATCAGGGGATTCTCACCCTGGAAGCTGTTAGGGAAATACCCCTTTACCTCAAAGCATGAATCACGGTACAGCCCTAATCAGGTAAAGGTCTGTATTACCCACATGCTGTCATTAAATGACGGTTGTTTTCAGCTGAGACGAAAGGCAGGACAGACACGCAGGTAGTATGAAGAAGAAACCTTTATTCAGCTGAAGGCTTACCAGAGGGGTGAGCCCCGATTTCCCTTTACAATGAACCTTTATACTCTGCTAATATGCCACAAAGCGAACTAAATGAGGTATGGTTTGTTAAACAGGCCCCTGGATTGGGACACCTTTATCTTCAAGCTAACTTTGCAGAACTTCCTCATTTCCTGTTATTTTCTGCTGACGAGCCATTCTCGTTTCTGCCTAGGGACACTATTACTTACGACTTCCTCATTCCTTACTGTCTATTCTCCTCCTTACACCATTCCCTTCCCTCACAAAGCACCCTCTTTCCCAAGGACATTCCTCTTCTTCATTACCCATCTCTCTAGCCTGCTGGTTTTCTCCTGTCTCAAGCGAGCAGTCAAGGGAGTTTTTCCAGCCATCTCAACTTGCCTTATCACCCTAAGGATCACTACCAAAAGCACCAGCCCTGTAAATCTCTAACAGTATTGCTCTAAAATCGTATTTCTAATGCACAATTCTTACTTAAAAGTTACAGGAGGTTACTAAGTATTCTCTGAAAGAGAGAGAGAGAGACCTTGCTAAAGGAGCTTGGTCTGGTAAGGAAGTAAAAAAAGCTTGCTCAGTTCTGTGCCTGTTTCCCCACTCTGCAGCAACTACTCAACAATTACCACGTGATTAAGGTCACATGCTGCCCGCTTTACTCCGTCAAATTGTTACCAGATTTGCCCATCACCTCAGGGTATGTGCATTTATTAGGGTTACCTTCCTGGAAGGGGGTGTGATTCTATTAATGTACTGCTTGTGTTACTTGTGTGTTCATATGGCTACAAGTCCCCTTCCAATGGAGCTATTCTGCAGGACCTAAGGTTTCAGGGCTGGGTTCCTTCAGCCCCAGATTCAAATAAACCCCCCACAGATACACACACACACACACTCCAGATTAACCAAGTGCATCTGAGCGGACCGGGCTATCAGCTCTCTTAGCTGATCCCTTATATGTCCCTGAACTCAGCAGGCTGGGTAACACAGCACTTTCAGTGGCCACCCTTATATGCCCCTTTGCAACACACCAGAATGGAGTGCACTTTTTGAGCAGGCTGGGTCCAAACAGCACTTTTCAGCTAGCCCCCTTATTTGCCCCTGGCCTCCATAGGCTAGGCAGAGCAGCACTTTTGAGCTGCTTCCCCCCGTCACTCTACAATTGTTCTAGCAGTAACACCCTTGGTGAGCAAACCCCATAGGATTTTTGGGCACTCCAGGGATCTTTGGCTTAGGTAAAATAGGCATTGCTGCAGAGCAAGAAGAACACAAAAGAGCAAATGCAGTTTGGAGAGAGAGAGAGAGTGGCAACCAGCTTGATTATAACAGTTATTTTATTGCTAGGTGTATAAAACTTATGATACTAATAGTAATATCAGACAAGGAGAGAAAAACAATTAAACGCTTACAATACTGCACAAGTACAGTTCGGGTATTGGAGAAGCAAGCCCAGGTTTGATTACAAAAGTAGAAAGTTATACCTAGACTGAGAGAGAGAGAGAGAGAGTGTTGGGGGGGAGGGGAAATGGGGGGGTCTCACCACTCCATGCCGCTCAGAGGTTCCCAGGAGACAGGCTGTTCAGCTTAGGGTCTGGAGCGCTGGAGACAGGCAGAGTTCCCAACACGATCAGTCAGGGAGAGGGGAAGTTCCAGTGGAGCTGATGCAGAATTTGGATCCAGGCATCAGAACAGGGGTTTGAACTTGGGTAAGGGTTTTTGTAGGCACCAGGTTTGTTTATGGGTAAGCAATGTATCCCAGAGTGGTTTTCTTTATGCTGGATAGAAGGAGCTGATCATTCCTGGCTATGGGTCGTGTTCCTTGAGGGAGCTCACATGCAACCAGGAATCAGTGTTTTGGAGATCAATAACTAGAATTGTCTGATAACTGCGGAGCTGGGTGTGTACAGGTGTGAGTTCATTTACATCAGGAGCAGAGATCTCCCATCATGCAGTGCGTCCCTGCTTTGCCAATCCCAGAGTTCAGTGCGGTCCCTGCTTTGGAGATTGGTTCTCCATTCACTATGCTGACTCTTGTTCCATCCTCGATGTAGATGAGGTTTCTGTTCTCCATTCGATGTGCTAATGGAGATGCCTCCTTTTGACATCTTTGATGTAGATGAGGCATGGGGAGTTGTATCACCCTTGATGGGAGGGTTTTAGTTGTGTTCACTGCCTTTTCATACTGAGATGCCTTTGGTTTCTAGTTGAAGCAGGGCCTGGGGGGGTATTCAGGTGAGACAGAGAGAGTCGGGGTTTTGCACCCTGGTTCCGCAAGAACACAGAGCTGCCAGGTAACACAAGAACTTGTAAAAATCAGACGTGAACGTCTTTATAATCATCCCCAAACACCAATGACTAGCTCAGCTTTTCAGCAGGATCAACAGAGAAACTCACAGGCTGGATTCCCCCTCCACATATCTTTGGACTTACACGGCTCCTAACACGCTCTTGTCTGACTCTCTTATTTTAAAGAAGCCCAGTTCGATGGCCCTGGAATGTGAGTACCGAGTTTTCCCTGGCAGACAACACACACAGGGGGGAGTACAAGGCAGTATTACATGTCACAGAGATGAGATCAGCGTAATTAAAGCCAGATGTCATGAAAACCAGCGTGTTCACTCTCTAGTGTGCGCTCTTTCACAGACAGTGACTGTCTCTCTGTGGGTACGTCTGCACTGGGGCTGGAGGGTCAATCCCAGCTCGGTGTTCAGACCCGCACTAGCTCTGATGGAGCCAGTGTGCTAAACATAGCCATGTAGCCATGGCTGCCCAGATGGGCTGCCGACCCCAGTATGTACCTGTCCTTTCAGATGGGATTGTCCTCGGCGTGGCTAACCTGTCCTGCCATCCGTGCAGCCGTGGCTCCCACTGCTGTTTTTTAGGGCATTAGCTTGATCAGAGCTGGCACAGGTACGGCTATCTGAGCTGGAAATTACACCTGCAACTCCTGCGTCTGTGCAGCACCAGGCACAACGGGGCCATGATCTCAGCTGGGGGAGGATTTAAAATTTTGACTTTTTGATTCAATTCAGAACAAAAACAAACAAATTTTGAAATGTCAGGGTGGAAATTCCGTTTTCCTATCGGCAGAGATGGAAACTTCCTTTCTTTTAAAATGAAATATGAGACGCTCACCTAATCACATGACTCTGGGAGCCAGCGCTGCATAGCCTCTGTTGTATTAATTTGGACCCTTAAAATTCGGTGTTTGCATGCAGGCATTTTCTGGTTATTACTTGATCAACTTTGCTATATCAGTTTTACTTCTTGCTCTCTGCACCTCTTTCTGGGTTGTGCTCTTAAATCACTGGAAAATTGAAATGCCACGTTGTGTACTAGTCCCCTCAGCTCTCAGTCTTTACTCCAAGAGAACGTGCTTCCTTTAGCTCTGTTATTATTATTGTGTATTTTATTGTAGCAGCTCGCTGTCCCAGCTGAGATCAGGGCCTTGTTGTGCTGGGCGCTGCCCAGACACGCAGCAAGAGACATTCCCTGCCCCCAAACGTTTGCAGTTTAATATCCTGACCAAAGCCCAGTAAAGCGAAGGGAACTCTGGGTTGATTTCAGTGGGTTTTGGATCAGGCCCTACATCGACAGGGCAGAGGAAGGGTGGGAGTCGTAAGATGGCAGAACTGAGGCACACAGAGCTGGTTTGACGTGTCCAAGGTCCCACAGGGAATCTGGGACTTTGAATCCAGATGTCCAGAGTTGAAAGGAAATATATACATTGAACTATACAATTGGGACACTTCTCCTGGGATACCCAGAACTTTACACATTTAAGGTTCCTCTAGCCACTTTAATGCTGCCCCTTAACTAGTGCTGGCTGGAAAATGCATTTTTCTGTTTTCCACTGAACATTTCGATGAAAACAACAAAAACATTTGGTTTTGCTCTACATTGTCTGTGGACAAATTTGACTTTTCATCCAAACACAAAACCCCACAAAACTCAGAAAGCTTTCCAATGAAAAGTCAGAATTCTCTGTGGCCAGCCAACTCATTGCATTAAAATTCTTGTTTAATCCAAAACCCAGTTTTCTGTCCAAGTAGTTTTGATGGAAAATGTTCAATCAGCCCCACCCTGAGCCCTGGCAAACCCCTTAGTAACACGCACTATCCCTGGGGGGCGGCTTGATTCCCGTTCTAACCCCTTCTCACGCTCTGTCCTTGCGTGTTCTCTGTGTGTTGGTTACGTGGGATCATGGCTCTGTTCTGGAGGATGGGACGCAGCGGTTCTGTGGTCTGCAGCTGGGATTTCCTAGGTGCACTGGATGGTAGCTGGTGTCTCTACAAGCCTTCAGCCCTGGCTCCCCCCTCCTCATCTCTCTCAGCCTGCCACGGCCCACACATGGGATGCAGTGTGCCACGAAGATCCAGGACAAGGCTCACACAAACATGCCCCATGCAGGAAGCAGAGGATGCTGTGGGATTCCTCCGAGGGGGGGCCAGGTGCCTGGTTTTCAACTGGAAACTCTGACCAAAAAGGGGACCTGACCGAACACCCCAAATCTGGTTACTGTGGGCGGTGGGAGGCACCGGATCATCACTTGCACCAGCCCCGGCTCTGCAGGTGAGTCTCCCTGGACCTGGGCAGAGGCGGGGGAAGAAGTGGAGAGCAGCATGTGATGGGGGGAGAGGAGTGAATGGGGGGTGGGAAATAAGAGGCAGGGCAGGGGCAGGTCCTTGGGGGCAGGAATGGGGCAGGCCCTTAAAGAAGAGCCGTGGGGTGGGAGGTTTAAATATTACAAAAGTTAGCAGCTCTGATTTAGCTCCTTTGAAAGTGAAGATCTCTCCCGATAGGCTCAGTCTCAGGATTCTGCCATTGTCAGCAAGAAACACAAGGGAGATATTCCATGGGTGTGAGGCCGACCCACTGGAACGGAAATCACTCAACAACTGCAGATGTGAGATCTCACCTCACCACAACTTCTGCTGCTCTGAATCAGGGCCTTCTGTGGTAACTGACCCACTACATAATACACACACACGCCCTCTCCAGCGGGGCTGCACTGGAAACCACATCCTGCCCTGCAAATAAGTTTGTTCCCCTTGCAGCTCTGTATGACCTCACACCGCACAGCCCTGCTTCTCCCGCATTGAGTCCAGTGTCTGCAACACGCCCCACCTCGTCCCCACTTCAGAGCCCCCCCCCCACCCAACCTTTGCCCCCCCCTCCGTGCTAGGATTAGGCCAACTTCTCCAGGATTAGTCAGCAAAATCCCACATGACTTTGGCCCCCACTCGAACCCCTGGAGGTCGCCCAGCTACTTGTTATTACAAGTGTTCCAGGAGCACCTGCCGGCCCCAGGGTGCTGGGAGCTGCACGGACACACAGTGAGAGACAGGCCTGGCTCTGAAGAGCCAATAGTCTGGATAGAAAAAGGATGGGATGGGAAACTGAGGCACACAGCGGGAAAGTGACTTGCCCAAGATCACCCAGCAGGTAAGTGGCGGAACTAGAAGCCAGGACTCCCCAGCCCCAGCGCACTGCCCTAGCCATTAGGTGGGGTTATCTCCCCTCCGCCAGCATAGACCTTAAGCTCCCCAATCACTCAACTCTTCCAGCCCTTTCCACCTGCCTCCTAGTCCCTGTCTGCTCCAACCACTTGCCCCCTTCCCCCTGAGCCCCACCTGATCCCTCCCCGATCCCTCCCCACCCCCTCTGTGCACAGACATGTCCTGCTCTGTCCCCTTCTTAAAGGAACCGGCCTTTGATCCTCCCTGGTCTGCAGGTTCCTTCCCATCTCCTGCCTCCTTCCTCTCTGCCCTCCCCGAGCAGGTTTTCTGCACCCACTGCATCGACTCGCCCGCCTCACCCGCCCCTCTCTGATGCAGCGTCCGCCCCCTGCACCCCACAACCAGCCCTCACAGAGCCAGAGTCCCTGCTGGGCACGGCAGGGGGTGGGTGCTGAGGTGGCCCCCCAGCTTTCTGCCCCAGCTCTGGTGCAGCCTAGAGTAGCCGGGGAAGGGAGGGTTGCTCTAACCTGCCCCAGCTGGTGATGGTCCTTCAGGGGGGCAGGCTTCTCCCCACATCAGGGAGGGAGGCGAAGGGCAGGCTCTGAGCACAAGTGGACTCCCCTGAGCTGGGGACAGCTCCAGGATGGTCGCTGTGCACAGCTCCAGGGACGGTCGCTGTGCACGACATGGGTGGCATGTGGGGTGTGGATCAGGGCTGAGAACCAGCTCCAGGTCCATGAAGACCCTTCCCAGGCTGAGCCCCCTTCCTCCAGCCCCCAGTGCTGCTGCTCGCTCCCTCCTCTTCCTCCTCCGCCCCCCTCCCCGGCTCCTTCCTCTCTCCAGCCTCCCCTGCCCTCTCTAGCTGCTCCCCCAGCATCGCACGGGATGGCTGCTCCTGCCTGCTGGGGGCCCTCACCCACTCCCTCTGCACCCATCCCTGGCTGCCCTCAGCCACTCACGGGGACAAACCATCACCGCTGACGGCTCTCAGCTTTACCCCCCACCCCGACTCCGGGAGGGGGCCTGGCCCAGAGAAAGGGGCTGACAGCTGTGGAGTGCTGGGGTGCTGGGATCTGCGGAGTGGGGAACCCATGAGAGAAGTGAAGGTTTCTGGGTGGGTCTGGGGAGCGAGGGACGGACGAGTGGATGGACGGACGGAGGGATGGGAACAGAGGGACGGATGAGTGGATGGACGGACGGAGGGATGGGAACAGAGGGACGGGTAGCAGGGCAGAGAGGAGGGGAAAAGGAAGGAAGGTCTGTGGGCGGACAGAGGGGAAACCCTGAAGGGAACAGGACATGCTCTCTTGTCTTCCGTCTCTGGAGGCTCCTCAGTCAGACCCAGACCCTGAGGCACATGGAGACGAGGGAACTGGCTGCGTTGCCCACACACAAGACTACACTGGGTGCCGAGGCCTATGAGTTAAGGCCTGTGCAATCCTCTCCCCATGCCTGGTCTGGCAAGCAGCCTGGTGACTGATGTCTTGGTTTTCCCCTGGCAGGGGCAGCAGAAAGCTGGGGGTGGAGAGTGTTTGGTTCACAAGCAGTTGGGAGATCGGCCAGACCACTGGGTAGAGCAACAATTGTGTTACTGGAGTGGAAACCACACCTGCTGCTAACGTTCACAAGCTAAACCACAACCCAGCCTTCAGTGCCGGCAGCCGCTGCCACCTTCCCTCCAGAGGTGTCTCTGCGAGCGCCCACAGCTAAATACCTCACTGGGTTTGCAAAGGCACCAGCTTGCAGGCACGTCTCCATCTGTAACCCATGCCTCATTCACTGCACGCGGACCAGCCTGCACACTCGGGGCTGGAGCGTGGCATCCAGCTCCAGCCTGAGTAAGGAGTGGCACACAGCCCGGCTCCAGCACGGGAACCTACCGGCAACGCCGGGCCTCAGAGATGCCTCCCAGAGTCCCGACTGCCCCCTGCACACACCCAGCCAGCTCTGCTGCGTGGCGCACTGAGGGACTGATTCAAAGCCCTCGGAAGCCAGTTTTCAGTGGGTTGCGGATCAGGCCCTGGGGGAGGAAGGTGGAGAGTCGAGGCTCAGCCCACTTTTTGCCCCTCCTTGCCCACTTACTTGGTGCGGGAGAAATGCTAACCATGAAACCCCTGCTCCCCCCCCCTACCTGGAGCCACAATCTGTGCACCCCTAACATAGTGGGGAGTCCTTCCCCACAACTCCCTTGTGTGGCCATAGGAGCGCTAGCGACTATCTTGCTCTGAGCAAGCTGGGCAGAAAGACCAGCATGTGCTCGTGGAGCTAATGTCTCCATCGTAACGCAGGTGCCCAAAGGGGCAGAGTTAAGGGTGCCGGGGTGATCATAGCATTAGCATTTCCTGACTTCTAGTGCCTCACTCAACCGAGTTTTTTGCGTGGAATTGCCTAGTTTTTAAAATTAAAATAATCATCTCCCGCAAGGCCTTGCACTCCTCAGCTAGGCAATTTGGCTAGACAACACCACAGGGGTAAATGTGGAACCAAATCTGTGTGCCACTGCTCTGAAAAAATTATGGACCAAATCCCATCTGGTGTGAATCATCTGTAGTAGCTCCATTAACCAAAGGAACCAGATCCCGGCTGGTGTGAATTTGCTGTAATTTCCTTGAAACATCCTGCTTTTCTGTGTCATTATTGTAAGCATGCGGATGTTGAATAACTACAGCTGGGCTCTTCAAAAGGTGGAGTAAGAGCACAACTCCCATTGGCTGCCAGTGGGAATCGGGCACTTCACTCCCATCGGCACCTTTGGGAAACCCAGCCTAGCACATGGTGACTGGAACATTTTCCAGGCCCAGTGTAGAACGTGCTCTGCATGCAGCAGCCACGAACAGCCCCTGGAACGAGCGTCCAGCGCGATGGACAATGTTCGGAGTGAAGGGCTCAGTGGGATGAGGGCAGACACGATCCGAGCTGCTGTCCGGGTCAGATGGGAAGTGATTGACCCATTTGTGGTGTCTCTGATCGATTCATTCAGACACTGAGACAAGGGAACATAACCCTACACCCTGAGAAATAATGTTGCACGGGTGGGTCAGAAGTTGGCTGTAGCAACAAGCTTCTTTTTTTTTCTCCCGACTATTTTTATCTCTGTACGTGTATTTCAGTATCTGGAAAATGTTACCACAAAAGTGTGCTGGTTTTTAACTTTCAAAATATCGTCTCCTTCCTGCTGGGGCACAGCAGATGCTTTAGCAACAGCGATAGTTAAGGCCGCCTCTGGCTTCAGTCCAAATCCACTTCATTCTAACTCTGAATCTTTCTGCCTTGCCCTAAAATCTCCTGAAACTGCTCTGTGCTGGTCCAGTTTGGGCTGAAAGCTGTCCTGTCTTTTAGACGAAGGATGCGGGGGAGGGAGGCAGAGAGACGCTAAAG
This sequence comes from Emydura subglobosa, assembly GCA_007922225.1. NCBI lineage: Eukaryota > Metazoa > Chordata > Testudines > Chelidae > Emydura > Emydura subglobosa. Next base: position 10,733 of record VOCO01038873.1, read on the forward strand.
TGACCGGTTACAATGAAAATAAATGTGGTTATGGAGTGAGTCAGTCCCGTGGCTGTTAACAAATGGGAAATTATACCAAGGTAGGGAGAAGGAAAGAAACTGGCGGCTAAGAGCTGAGGAGAGCCAGGGAGAATTACACAGAAAAGCACTGAAGCGGTGCAGAGATGTGGTTACTGTGACACATTATAACCTTACAGATCAGTTGCTACAGAAAAACTGAAACCCCATCTCCATGGCGAGATACTCTCGAGGTCTCATGACTTTCACACTCGAACCACGCAATAAACTCGCTCTGTTTGACAACCTGTAACACCGCTTTTGTGTCTAGACGCTCAGCTCTAAGGGATAAGCTGTAAGTCCCCAGAGGCTCGGGTACCCCTGAGCACACGATGAAGGATGAAGGCAGGAAAAAGCACTGGACCGTGTCGCTGTAGTCTTGCACCCGAGACAGTTTTTCAGCCTGTTCAGAGTCATTGTAAAACGCAACCGAGCCGGAAAGGTTGAACTGAGCCGGGTAGAAATGATTGCCGCGGGCGAACGGGGACAAGTGTCAGCCGTGTATGCACCCAGACAGAGCGCGGCCGGGACAGAGGAACCTGCCCTAGCCAGGCAGAGGGAGAAGAGGCACGAGTGTGTCTGGGCATTTCTCAGCTGGGCCAGTTGAAGAGCCAAAGCCACAAACGCTCCCGAGGACGCTGTCGGTCCGCGAGCAACAGGGCTCGGGGTGCTGGGGCGGGGGGACGGGTGGGTGGGTGCGTGTGTGAGGGTGTAAGGATGGGCGGGGGCAGAATGTGAGTGGTCCAGTCATGAAGCGGTGGCTGGGAGAGCTGGGGCTGTGCTGTGCTGATTTTACCACTTCCCCCGTGTGTGTGTCTGTCGGGGGGTTTGTTTCCTCCCCAGAGGCGGTGTGGGAAATGCAGACGGCTGCCCCCCAGCTCAGCCCCCCGTGCGGACCCGCAGGGGCAGGCCCAGGCCCAGCGGCAGGTGAACGATGGTTGCTCGGGTCCGGCTGTTCTCACCGGCCCGGCGCTGCGCACAGACGCGCCCCGGGCTCGGAGGGGCCGCGGGAGACCCGGGCCGGGCGCCTCCGCTGTTCCCCGCAGGAAGGGGCGAGGCAGCGCCGCGCACGGGCCACGCTGGGGAGCGGCTGATCGATGCGCCCCGCTCCGGGCGGGGGCCGGGCCCTGCTCTCACCCGAGTCTGTTATGGGTCTGGCTGGAGCCTGACTGTGCATGTTTGCATTTCAGACTTCTCCCGGTTGGTTTGTTCTCCTTCGTCCCTAAAAGGCATCAGAGCAGGCGGGAGGGGCTAATCCAGTTCATATAATTGCAGACTGTGCATCTGTACTGTGAAGGGAGCTGGGTGCGGTTAGAGAGAAGCTATTGGCACAGGGCTGTGTTCTTGTGGTGGGAGGAGCAGCCCGTTGCCAGCTGGAGGAGCGTCAGGCATAGCATTTAATAATTGCTCCCTGCAGTTTCTCCCAGCTAACAGCTCGCTGGCATTGCTGCTCTGTCACCGTTCGCTGTCCTGCCCCTCTCCTGGGTGACCAGACAGCAACTGTGAGAAATCGGGACAGGGGGGCGGGCCGGGGTCATAGGCGCCTATAGAAGAAGAAGCCCCAAATATGGGGACTGTCCCTATAAAATCAGGCCCACCTGCCCCCCTCCCCTCTCCTCATCCTCGGGGCCAGGAGCAGCAACCTGGCTAGGGCAGCGCTTGGCACCAGGGCATACAGCTGCCAAGCTTCCTGCCTGCACCAGCCCGAACCCAGCCGGTGCCCCGAGGGGTGGGACCCCGGGAGACAGCCCCGTCCTGGCGGGGAGCGACAGACGGGCCGGAGTCCTGCTGTCACCGCCCTGCGGGGCACGGCCTTATGTCTGCAGGGGCTGCCCAGGGCTGCAGACCCCGGGGAGACCCCGAGTCTGGGCGGGCCTGGCTGGAGCCGCTTGGGGGTGACTCGGGGTCCGAGCGCTGCCGGGATCGGCCAGGGCCGCTGGTCGCTTCCGCATTTCATTGATGATTCTCCCGAGCCGGGTTCGCTCCTGCCTCCCGCCAAATCTAAAACAACGGGCAGCCAATCAGAGAAGGGGGGAGGAGTCAAAAGTCTGCCTATATTAGTGGTACCCGGGGGTGTGTCTATCTATCGATCCAAAGGGGCTCCTAGTCTCGTCCAGTGACCGCTCTGCAAACCCCGGTAGAATTAACCCTTCCGTGGCTGCTGGTCCTGCGCGGAGCTGCTGGGGGGCTGCGGGCCAGGTGAGCGGGGGCTGCAGGCGGGGGGGGGGGGGGTTATCCGCTCCGGGGGAGTCGGGCCGGCTCCGTCCTGCCTCCCCCCTGCTGTGTCTGGGGATCCAGGCTAGCGCCCAGCTCCGAGGCAGGGGCTGCAGGGAGAGCTGGGCACGCGGGGCACCCCTGGGAAAACAGCCCCTAGGGAGCGCCCCAAGTCCGGCCCGGCCCCCCCCACCCCCCATCCCGCCCTGCGAGCCGCTGGATTAAACCCCACCGAGAAATCGCCCGTGAAGGCAGCACCGATCACTGGGGGGGACGCGGGGGGTGCGACTCTCCGTGGGTTGCGGCCCCGTCCCAGGCCGGGTGCGGCGGGCGCTGGTCGGTGGCGAGGCGCGTGTGGACCGGGCAGGGCAGGATCGTCCCCGGGCAGAGTCTGACACCCGCGGGGCCGGGCGGGAGAAACGGGCTCCCGGCGTGTGCCCAGGGACTGGTGCGGGGGGAGCCGCTGCACTTGCTCTGTCCCGGCCCCTCCGCTGCATTAACTGTTTGAACAGCGACGTCTCCTGCATTAAATCATTGTCTGCTTCCCCCCCCCCCCCCATCGCTTTGTGCCCCTGTGAACATTGAAACTGAGCAGAAAAAATGCTTAAAAATCCACATCAGCGTTCTCCGTTTGCAATTATAAAGATACAAACGGAATTCTGCCAGGCCTGGTTATGAGACCAGACAGGGAGTTTCAGGCAAGTCCAAATGACATGGACTAGCAGTTACACACCCCCTAATTGCCCCACTGATCTGCGAACACCCTAGAGGGGTTGTAAGAGGATGGGTGTGTGTAGTTAGCTACCTTTGATTGATGGATGGATCTGTTTGTTTACTGCCCAACTGATGGAAATGAAACTTCACAGCATTTCCACTAAGGGGTAGATGGGATTAGATGTGATGAAATCCGTTTTGCAATGGCTCTCATTCTGTTCCTCCAAAACCTGAACTGAATCACTTTCCTCCGCCTCCATAGGGCAGCAAATACCAATCTGATTTGGGGAAATGTGTTTTCACACCACACACATCTAGCCTGTGGAACTCCCTGCCACAAGATCTCCTTGGTCAATCTTTTGTTCTGAATCCTGCCAAGCTCTTGGCATTTAGAGGGATAACGGGACCATCCAGCATTATCACAGTCAGTATTACACAGTAACCTGGAGTGGGAATGGCTATAAACCCTCCTGTGGCAAGGTACAAGCCCCAGCTTCTAACCAATGTGGGTGAGGGAGGAATGTGTTGTGGGGGAAAATTCATAGTATCCTCAAAGATTAGGATTGGAAGGGACCTCAGGAGGTATCTAGTCCAACCCCCTGCTCAAAGCAGGACCAACCCCAACTAAATCATCCCAGCCAGGGCTTTGTCAAGCCGCAGTTTAAAAACCTCTCAGGATGGAGATTCCACCACCTCCCTAGGTAACCCATTCCAGTGCTTCACCACCCTCCTAGGGAAAAGGTTTTTCCTAATGTCCAACCTAGACCTGCCCCACTGCAACTTGAGATCATTGCTCCTTGTTCTGTCATCTGCCACCACCAAGAACAGCCTAGCCCCATCCTCCCTGGAACCCCCTTTCAGGTAGTTAAAGGCTGCTATCAAATCCTCCCTCATTCTTCTCTTCTGCAGGCTAAACAAGCCCAGTTCCCTCAGCATCTCCTCATAAGTCCTGTGCTCCAGCCCCCTAATCATTTTCGTTGCGCTCTGCTGGACTCTCTCCAACTTGTCCACATCCTTCCTGTCATGGGGGGCCCTAAACTGGACAAAATACTCCAAATGCGGCCTCACCAGTGCCGAACAAAGGGGAATAATCACTTCCCTCCATCTGCTGGCAATGCAATGCAATGCAATGCAATCAAAGTTTATCCCAGCACTGTCCACTAGAGGGGTGTCTTGCCCCTTACTCCAAACCAACAGATGCTGGCAGCTGTGGGCCATGGGGTGCTCTGGATCTGCTCCCCTGTCAGAAGCTGAGCTGGGAATCTCTGTGTCTGGTGCTGCTCTCCCTGTCTCTGTCCTGCCAGGGTGCTGGGACTTCATGGGGCATTCCCCAAGGGCAGGAAGCGGGAATGGCCCATCCACATGTGGAACTCCAGACTAGGGGGAAGCAATCACTCCTGTCAGTTCAGGTGTGTCTGAACACCTGCACAAACAGACACAACGACACAGAGCTGGGAGTCTGGCCCCTTTGACTCCAGGAGAGCTACGGCTAGCTTCACCAGCCACGGATCTAGGGTCAGAGATTTCAACAGAGCTGCCCCAGTTCACATTAGCCGGGGATCTGGCCCCGCTCTCTGCACATGCAGGTAACTCCAGTCCAGCACATGCATCCGTGTGGTTACGTTTCTCAAGTGCTTTGGGATCCTTCAGATGAAAATGGCTGTGGAGAAGGGGTTGGCCCGGCTTTGAGCAGGGGGTTGGACTAGATACCCCCTGAGGTCCTGCCAACCCTCATCTTCCAGGATTCTATGAAACCAGGGCAGTGCTAGCACTGTCAGCTGTAAACAACCCTGCTGTGCCGGGCCATGTGCTGAGCCAGAATAACCCTGACCCTTCTCCCCACAGGCAAACCCTCCAGTACAGACCAGACGGGGCTTCCGTGAAAAGAAACCAAACATGGATAATTCAGCAACTTGGAGCTGATTTGCTCAGCGCTTGCTAAGGCTTGGTTGACCCTGGAGATAAAAGCAGTGTCAAGGATAGCTTTGAAACAGTTCTTTCAAATACAGCTCAGTCACAGACTGGCTGGGTGGGGTATCAGGGCAAAACTCACAATCAAATTACATTTGAAAGGGGGTTTCTCTGATCATCCCACGTAGCCAAACTGCGCTTGAGCCGCAATCGAGGGAATTGCTTTGAATTTGTCCTTAAGAAAGGCTGGGCCAGCACTGCCAGACCCACTGTGAACAGGGCCTTAGTGACAGCAGGAAGGTGCTTCACGTGTGAACATGTCTCTGGCGTTGGAGTCCCTGGGTCTTTACCAGGCAGAGAAGATGTTGAATGAGTCAAGTCCTGATGAGAAGACGGAGCCAGATCCACTCCTGGATTCCCAGGAAAACCAAGTGAAGCAAAACGGAACAACTCAAGTGACCATCGCTCCAGAGGGTGTGAAGAGCAGCAGAGCTGGTCGTGCAGGTAGAGCCGCCTCTTTGGGGTCTTATCACACCTCTCCTGTCCACGTAGAACTTGCATTGACTCACTTGATGGCCTTTGTCTCCCTCTAGTGGCTGGGCCATGTAAAGGAGACAAGTCAGCTACTCCCCGCAATACACTACTGCTGTGTTTGTTTTTCAACCTTTTCCCATCTGTGTCCCCCTAAAATATTTTGACCGGGGGTGCAGACCCCTTTGGAAATCCCAGACCCAGTTTGCAGACTCCCAGGATCCTGCAGACCACAGGCTGAAAGTCGTTAGCTCAGACAGGAGCCGTCTGTGTCTTTAGATCCCGAGATCCCTGCTGAAATCCCTACATCTTCACTCCACTTCCTCCTTCAGTGCTAGACAGGCTGGTCACATTTCCATCAACATCTTCGGGGTGGAAAATGCTGAATTGAACAGGACCATTTTTTTCCCCACAACTTTTTTGTTCAAATTATTCAGGGTTTCAAGTGGAAGCAATGCAAACCTTCATTTCAGATGGAAACATTTTTGTTTTAGGGGCAATTTTCTGTTTGAAAATAGAATCAATTTATTTAAATTTTTCAATTTCAATTATTTAAAATTTCAGGGTCTGCTCCTCCCCCCCATTCTCTTCCTTTTATATAAACATATTTTCACTGGAAACATTTTCACCAGGCAGGGGAAATCTCTGGAAACAAAAAACACACACACAAAAAAGGTGGGGGGGGGGGCTAACCTCTTATTTGGAATGAAAAATTACACTTCATACAGCAAGAAATTCAGAGAATCTGCAAAATATCCCATTTTTAATCTAGCTCCAGCTGATGCTGTTCATGGTCGCAGGGCCCAGCTCTCCTGCTGTAGCCCCATCGTGAGCATTAATGACTTTTTCCATGACAGGTTTGCTATCTCGGTTGAAAGCAGGGGCACGTCGCTGGGCAGTTCTGAGTGTGGTTCTCAATCTCCTCCTCTTCCTCCTCACCATCATCCTCATCATCCTCATTGCCCTGCCAGGTGAGTCTGGAGCCCGCAGTGACCCCGTCTCGGTGCCTTACATTCAGTGCTGGAAATGTCACAATCGCACCCACCTTCTTCTCCCCTCCACCCCCCACAGCCCAGCCCTGCTGCAATAGTCACATCAGACTCTGCTGAGCCTGGGCTTTTCTCTGGGCTCTCCCCACCCCCAGTGCCCAGCTCCCACTGGCTATTGGCTGGCGCTGCCGTGTCACCTGAACACAGCTGGTTACCCAGGGCTGCGAGTCGCCGTGTCACCCCCACTCTCCCAGCTGCCCAGTTAGTCTGTGTTTATTGCAAAAGCTAAAATGGCTAAAAGCAGCAAGCTGAATGTTGAGTCGTCCATCCCGAGAACGGGCAGCGCCTTGCACACCTGGCTGGTGGCTAAAATGCCACTCTACGAATAGCATAAGCAGCCTCGCCCCCTGGGCCTGCTTTAGGAAGCACAATTTTGTGCCCACAGCACCCAGCCCTGGTGTCCTTCCCCCCAGACCAGCCCTGGCCATGCAGGTGCCGAAGTGCCAGTTGTGCAGGTGCAATCAAGTGTCTCAATGGCAGCGTCTGGCAGGAGGCAAAATTGGACACGCAGTGAATGAGACGGGCTGGAAACGTGGCTTCAAATTCGAGTCCCCGTGGGGAGCTGCCTAGAGAAAAGGGAAACCAGGTTAGGCACAAACTCCACCTTTCATTGTGGAGACTCTGTGTGTGTGTGTGAGTGTGTGCGCGCGGTGTTCCCTGTTGTGCTGTCACTGAAGGACTTGTTCCCATGGCTGCAGAGGGAGAAGGGCAAATCTCTACCCTGTTACTTTCTCATCCCCAGCAAAGCAATGTGAGCCGTGTCCAGCTACTCCTGCCTGCCCAGTGGCCGCCTGCCCAGACGGCTGGGTCGGGTACCTAGGGAAGTGTTACTATTTCTCCGAGGATGAAGCGAACTGGGCCTCCAGCCAGAGCTACTGCTCTGCATTCGGGGCCTCCCTGGCTGGGATCGACACCCAGCAGGAAATGGTGAGCTGCACAGGACTGGGGTGACAGGTGGTTTTATGCTGGGTTTGTCCTAGGGCTGACATGGCCCCAGCTGCTGCTTGAATTTAGGGCAACTTCCCACCTCCACTTCTACAGCCCAGATCAGCTGAGCTCAGCGTGCACCAGCCACGCTCCATCCTCCCCATGCACTGGGACTGGGTTGGAGCAGTGTCAGGCTAAAATGCCGACCCTCTGCTCCAGGGGAATTCCCAGCGGGAGAATCCAGACACTTTCCAGCCCCTTTTATGTGACGGGAGCCGCTTTGCCAACCCAGGCCTTTAAAGATCAGCAGGCAGGATGCCCAAAACCCTGAGATTGACTATAAAAGAATAGCTTTGAGGGCTTTAAATTTGTTTTCTGGTATCAGAGCTTTTGAGGGGTCACATGTTCAAGTTTTTCCCTCTCGCCTTGAGGGTTAGAATCTTGTGAAAGAGGAGAGTCTCTTGTAATCACCTGACTCCAGTAGCTGGGGTGTTAGGAAAAGCACCAAACAGCAGGAGACTCTCAGTAAAAGTGTGGGACTAGGTAAGAATGCAGGAGTGATAAAGGTCTGGAATGTAACTGAGAATCTGAGCCAGGCAGCTGCTAAACACTAGAGCTGGTTAAAAATCAGCATTTCCAGCCTATGGGAAATTCAGGATAAAAACAAATGTCAAAATATCAGAATCAGAACAAGAAGCTGAAATAACAGAAACATGGGGAAATGTCTGGTTTTGACATTGGATCAAACCAATTGCTTTTCACACTCACAGATTAAAACAGTCTGGTTTTTCAACCCAAACCAAAACATTTTGTTTCAGCCTGATTCAACATTCAACATTGTCTGTGATTCTTCATAGGAGTTGTAGTTTGGGTGTCTTGTGCCCCCATTCACTTCTGTGTGCCAGGATCCCTGGCTGGACTACATCTCCCATGATGCATGGGATGGCTCAGCCAATAGAGAAACCATGGTGCATTATAGGAGATGTGGTCTGGGGGAACCAACTCATAGAGGAGAATGGAGGTAGGAGGCACCCAAACTACAGCTCCCATGAGGTACCCTGGTAGCTCAGCTGGCTGCAGACAAATGTTGAATTGACCTGAAACATTGACATTTACCTTTGGAAAAATTCATTTTTGCAGAAAACATATTTTCTGTCACAGAAATATTTCGATGGAAAATCTCCCACCAGCTCTATTAAAGAGAACAGACTAGACTTAGCATGATGTCCACACATGGACTGATTTCCCTGTAGTTCATGGAGCGGGTGGGTGTTGTCTGTGAGTCTGGATTGTCATTTCTTGGTGTAGAATTCCCAGTCCTGACCACCTGCCCAGCACCCTGCGTAGCAGCTCAGAGAATCCGGTGCCCACCTGCCATGGTGTGTAATGCACATTTATTTTTATTTTGGTAACAAAGGGTTTCATGAAGCGCTATAAAGGCCCTGAGAGCTATTGGATCGGCCTCCACAGGGAACCGGGCCAGCCCTGGAAATGGACCAGTGGCACCAAACTCAACAACTGGTGAGTCCCTCTCAGTTCTGTTAACTCAGTGAATGATGCAGCTCCCATTTCAAACAGAAGAGTGGCCCTGGGGTTAAGGCCCTGGGCTGTGACTTGGGGAATCTGGGTTTAGTTCCTAGCTCTGCCAGAGATTTGCTGTGCCACGTTGAGTGTACTGCTCAGGGCTGGATTCTCACTGCTCGGTGAAGCTGCTCTAACAGTTTTGTAGGGTTTTTTGGTTTTTTTTTAATTATGTATTTGTTGCTGTTGCAGGTTTAAAGTAGCGGGAGAAGAAACATGTGCTTTTATGATCGGCAATGTTATTTCCAGTTCCAGCTGCTCCAACAAGCAACGCTGGATCTGCAGCAAATGAGCAGAAAAAATGGAAGGCAAAGCAAAATGACCATATCCTGGGAGGGGGAGCGTGATCCCGATGGGGGCAACGCTTGGGAGAAGGGCCCTGCCCCCTAGCACCTGGAGGGACGTGTGGCCACCGTCAGAGCAGGTGTCTGACTCTCTGCATCCCTGCAGCACGGCCTGGGCCTGGGCAGGAGACCTGTGACATGTGACGAGCAGAATGTGAACATCCCTTACGCCCCAGAGATGCTGTGTGGGGCTGCCGGGCAGGGGGCAGCCTTAGGTGTTTTACTTTAACCTTTCTTCTCCTTTCTTTTCTGTTCAAGCGCTAGCTGTTTAATAAATTGCATTTGCTTTGAATCGTACGCATCAACCAGTGGGTCAGGAAAACGTCCAGGGCAGGGAGAGCTTCCCAGAGTGGGGGACACCCAAACCCCTGAGCTAAGTGACCATGACAAGGCTGGGGGCTGAGGCCCCCAGGAATCCTGAGCTCAGCCTTTTCGGTGTTCCAGGGACCCCACCACACAGGAGAGTGGGAGGGGAGCCCTCGAGGTCAGGCTGGCCTCTGGGTAAAGGGAGGGGGAGCGCGGACTCAGATCTTTTCACTAGCCAACTCCCCCAGGGTCATGTATAAGCCAGGAAAGTTCCCCACAGTAATAGGACCATTTCCAGTTACACATACACTATCCATACGCTAGCACAGGCACCTGCCCTGTCCGTCAGGGCTGGCGGAAGAGGAAACCGGGTACAAAAGCCCAGGCTCCCGCGCTGGCACAGAGAAGTGAATCTTTTGATGTGGAAACTGGAAGGGGATCAGCCCCCTGCTGTGTCCTCCTCGTCTTCCCCTCTGCCTGCTGCGGAGGGGCTGCCCCATGGAGGGGAAACTCTGCCCATAGAGGATGATGCCCTCTAAGAGAAGGGCCCTGATGGGGGAAGGGTTTTTCTCCAGTCTCTCCCTATAAAGGGCAGGCCTCAGTACTGATGTCTCCTCCCTGGAAAAGACCCCGTCTGTCCTGAGCCCCTGGACTGTGAGAGATCACACAGCTGGGCTGTTCGTTCTGGCCATGCACAATCCTGGGAACAATTCCTGATTAGACAAAGTGTGAACAGTTGCAGACACGCCCCAACCACCCTACCCAGCATCATGTATCACAGCAGCAGCTCTAGGCACCAGCTGAGATCAGGGCCCCGTTGGGCCGGGCTCTGCACAGACACACAGTGAGCCATGCCCTGCCCCAAGGAGTTCACAATCTAAATAGAGAGGACAGAGGCTGGGAGGGGAAAGTGGGGCACAGAGAAGGCAAATGCCGTGTCGACAGTCACGTGACGGGTCAGAGGCAGGAATACCCCAGGGCTCCTGAATCCCAAGCCAGGGATCTCCGTGCTCCGGGGCCCGTCAAGAAGCAGCACACTCAGCGGTTGAGTGGTTTCACAGGAAGCTTTAATGTGCGTGTGATGATCATAATCACCAGCGGAGCCCGTGCCAGGCAGGAGCAAACGAAGCGATTCTGTAGGGGCTGCAGCTCCAGGGGCCCCTGCTCACATTTTATGATAAGAACTTGTCTGAGTATGGGGGGGAGGGTCCCAAAAAATTCCTGCGTGGGGCTCGCAGGGGCCAGCACCCCCACTGCTGCCGCCTCTGACCTGTCACTGTCAGCAGATCTCACCGTGCGTCACAGAGGAAGGTCAGGACCATCCACGTTTCACAGCTGGGGAAAGTGCAGCACAAAGGCTGTGTCTACACGGCAGGTCAGTATCTGGGGCTGGCCTGGCTCAGCGGCTGTGGCCTTGTGCTAAGGCACTGGCTGTTTAATGGCTGGAGCCTGAGCTCTGGGACCCCGTGAGGCTGGAGTCCCTGGGCCAGGATCCCCAGCTGGCCACTAGCTTGAAGACACTGGAGCTGTGCGGATTTACCCGCCCCGGGGCAGATTTCTCTCTCCCAGTGCTGGGGGAGCTGGGATAAATTTCCCCCTGACTGTGCAGAGCCTTAGTCCCGACGGCCCCACCCCTGCCTCTGCCGCCCCTGCAATGCCTGCTGCAATGTGCAATGGCAGAGTTTTGAGTCATTCTTCTATAGGCAGAGCTGGGATGGGGACCCAGGACTCCTGGGTTCTAGTCTCAGCGATGTGAGAGAGGGGAGGGGCTAGTGGGTGAGACGGAGGGGCCTGGGAGCCAGGACGCCTGGGTTCCATTTCCCACCAGTTCACCATGTGATCTTGGGCCGGTCAGTTTCTGTGTCTCGGTTTCCCAGAGGTGAAATGGGGCTAACGGTGCAGCCCCCTGAGGTCGCCGCCGTACCCTGCTCAGAGCAGGACGGCGTCTCGCTGGCAAATCCACTGATGTGCAGAGCTGCAGCTGTCCGAACGAATCTGATTCCCCTTCACCGTCCCACAGCTGTTCTCTTCAGCCTGGCCCAGCTCTGGGAACCTGCAGGACAAAGCAGAGGGCCCCTGTCAGCGCGGGTGGGTCGATCACACTCAGTCGCTGGCGGCTCT